>WOXC01008528.1:0-205590 GCA_011680675.1 Gymnobelideus leadbeateri
TTTTTTAAAAACATGTGGAAACTTTCAATAAAAGCAACAGCCATCTCACTACCCCTTGTGTTTCTTGACTGATGTATTTCTATTCAAATCAAGTGTTTGTTAGTTGCCTTCCATCTTTGTTTTCTGATAATTTCTTTTATATCACTTCACTAAAGAACTTGTCTATGAATGTCATATTCTCATTTTTAATATTAGATCTTCTTAATTTTTCATGGTTTCCTAATTAATATATTAATAAAGTCTACAAAATCATTTTACTGAGATTTTCTCTACTGACATTGATTAAAAATATTCCAGTTTTTATTTACTTCAAAGGGGAAAGAAAATCTACACAATTGATAATCAATAGAAATCCATGGTAAGTTTAATTATTATTCATATTAGATTAAAATGGAAGCACAGTACTATTGACTGAACTCAGAATAATTTGGAATTTTAAAAGTGTTTTGAAACTATGTTAAGAACCCTGGGGACAACAGAGAACATCTAGTAAAATCTATCTCCAGATGTTCAAATATTTTGAATTACACTAATCATTTCAATTAAGTACAAAATTTAAAACTTTAAATTGTCTTAGAATAAGTATTTTAAAATAAACTTTCTACATTTCATTCTCTTAATTTTGAGAAGTAAATTTTCTTCTGTGCCTAATCTTGCCAAATTTCTACTAACTTAATGATATCATGCTAAGGCATACAACCTCCATCTATTCCTTCATTCATTAATTCACTTATTCATTCATTCAGCAATCATATACCATGTCTACTATATTTAAAATAAGTCACATCTTTTCATAGAAATATGAATTAATTTTCTACTCCTAAAACAAGCATACACATACTGACATTGTTTGCCTGTGTATTGTCCCCTTTCTTCTCACCAAGAAACAAATCTGTCTCCCACCCCTGAGCACTTAATAGACTCAGCTTTGGCACTGGAGCCCAGTTATCTTCATTGTCCATTAAATGAGTGAAAATTCACCAAATTCATTATATATAACTGTCCCTAAACCCTGAACTATCTAGGGCTTTATCTCATTAATGAAACACAACAAAACCATGTCTTGCCTCACCAAAATCTTACCACCTGTCACTTCTGCCCCATGCCTACACAATTTGCTTTTACTTCTTGCTTTTTGTTTTGGAACAGTGTTCAAAATATTATCATCAATATTCCCTTCCCAGGCTCCCCTATTCTATATGTGTCATATCCCACTATTACAATAAAATCCCTTAAATGAAGGAATTGTCTCATTTCTATATGATATTCCCCCCAACAAGCACAGTGCTTAATATACAATAGGTGCTTAATAAAAGCTTGACTCATTCATTAGTTCATTCATTCATTCATTTACTTATTCAGACTAGACAGTTATCTTCTGTTATATGTGTATACATATATACATATATATTATATGCATACATGTACACACATATATCATGTGTCATTAAATATATACATATATGTACACATATGCGTATATAGAATCAAACAAAATTCTATAGATTATACACACACAAACACACACACACACACACACACATATATATTTTAAATTATTCAACAACAAGGTCCAGTTGCTTCCTATAAATAACTCAACATCTTGATCTTAGACTTCTGGTATATTAATTTCTTTTGCATCTTTGCATTTATGGATGCTTAATGTGTTTCTTTAATTGACATTTTCTTATTACACGTCACAAAATAGGATGACAGAAGAGGAATCTTATACAGAGATAGAATTAGAAATAATAAAGCTCATTGGACAGCCAATGATTTCTTAATGTACTTTAAGAAAGCTTGACTGCAAAGATATTGAAAGGAAGTCTGCAAGCATAACATGTAAACAAGTAACAACACTATGATTGGTTTGAAATTTGATTTTTGAAAAGGAATATGACCTTAGAGAAAACTTTATCTGGTCTGGGCTAACTGGGGCAATGGAATGGGAAGGAGAAAAGACTGATTATGAGATATCTTTGGGTGTTCGTGGAATGCTATTTAGGTCACCACAAAGTACAACCAAAATATGCTTGGAGCAACACATAGGTCAACACCTTTAATGAGGCATTCTCCAAGTAGTGATTAAAGTTATATCAAAGGATTACATAAAAGAAGAGCCAAGGTACTCAGCATGTTGGGGACATGCTATAAGCAGAGAATTAACTTGCTCAGAAACACACTTATTGAAAAGTGAAGTGGACATCTTTCAATTGTTGGTTATTTTAGTCATTGCAGATCAATTGATTTGTTCATTCATATCCTTCAATTTGATATTTTTTTTATCAAAAGTTACAATCACATATTATTTTAATAAAAGCCGTGGAAATCTTTGTATAAAGTCAATCCTACACAGTTTCCAAAATTATATCTATATCTATATCTATATCTATATATCTATCTATCTATCTATCTATCTATCTATCTATCTATCTATCTATCTATCTATCTATCTATATATAAACATGTTGGGGTATAATAGACCTGTGTGCATGTTGTAAACATAATCAAAGCAGGATTTTTGTTGTTTTCTTTTGAGAGGTCAGTTTCCCCGGCTGAGGCTAAATTGTAAGCAACTAAAAGATTAATCTCCTTTGAGTCCTGATAATTCACAGCTGTGCTGAGTCATGCAGGTTTTGTGCCTTCTGACTCTGAGCCAATTAGGGGGCCGAGTCTTTGTTATATATTCTGGGAGGCTGGCATTTTGCTTCCAGTGTCAGCTCATGAGAAGGAACTTTTGATTCCCTGGGCAGGACTCTGTGTATCCATTTGTTAAGAGTCCCTGAACTACTCAGAGGTTTGTGCTCTCTTAATCCAGTGGTGCTCTCTTGATCCAGTGGTGCTGACCTTTCCTCTGAACCAGTGAATGTAATTAAAGTAAGATTATTGACCCCTTTAAAAGTTATATTTCCTTTAGAAAATCAGATCAAAGAACCTATGCTAGCAGTCTATCCTGGGTGTACTAGGGTGCTTGCTAATACAGTTGTGTAAACAGAAAAATACACACGTATTTATATATGTATATGTACGTGTGCATATGTATGTGTTTGTGTGTATTATAGCTCACATTTAACTTATAAGGTTTTCTCTTCCTTGCTCTATTATTCTTTCTCAATTCATACTCCTGAGAAGTCATCCACTCTTAGTCCTCAAGAGACACAATATTTCTGAAGTACTTAGCAGAGTACCTGATAAACGCTTATTCTTTCCCCATCAATAGTCACCTCTACCAAAACATTTTTAGCCTGAATCTTCTTTTTTTTCCTTCCTATTTTCTTTTTTTTTTAAACAAATACTTTATTAACTTCTGTTTTACATCATTCATTTCCGCCAGATTTTGAGTTACAATCATTTTCCCCCCATTATTCCCCTACCCAACTGCCCAGAATAGCAGTCCCACAAGATATCGCTTCCTCCAATCTGCTCTCTCCCATACCTTCTCCCATACCCCCATCGACTTTTCCATTAGAGGAAGATGAATCTTTGTGTCCCAATGCCTGCACATCTTATCTCCCAATTATAGGCAAAAGAGTATTAATAATAGTATTTATATATATATTTGAAACATTTAATGTTACGACCTCGAATTTCAGATCCATTTCCTTCCTCCCTTGTCACCCATTCCTTCTTGGGATATAAGTAATTCAGTATATGTTGTACATGTCTAGCTATGCAAAACATTATCATGGTAGATATATTGTACAAAGCTGCTTATAATTCCCTCCCACTCATCCCACCCCCCACCTGGTCCATTCCCTACATGATCCTGTCCCTCTTCTATAATGGGAACTTCCAACCTCCCCTCACCCCAAGGATGCCCTCCAATCCATCATCCCTCCTCTCATCCCCCTTCCCCCTATCCCACTGCAGGTTGAGATATCCCATTTAGTATGTATGTCATTTTCTCCCTGAACCAAATTCAATGTGAATGTGGTTTTGCCTTTTTAGCCTTCCTTATTCTCCCCCTCCTTTGCACCCACTTCCCCACATGAGATAGTTTACCCTACCATGTCTCTCCCCATCTCCTCTTGCCACTTTCCTCTCTCACCTCATAATTTCATCCCTTGAGTACTCTCCCTTCCCAACAAAATCAACCTATGCCCACTATCCATATATAACTGTAACCATATACACACACATTCACATATGTATTCATATGACCACACCCCTTCTTCCATTATTTTCATAGTGAGAAAGATATCATCAGTCACAGTTATTGCTTTTCCATATAGGAATGTAAATAGTTCAACTTTGATAAGTTCCTTTGATTTCTTTTCCCTGATTACCTTCTCAGGCATCTCTTCCTTCTTGTGTCTGGATGTCAAATTTTCTATTCAACTCTGGATTTTTCCTCAAGAATGCTTGAAAGTCCTCTATTCCACTGAATGACCATATTTTCCCCTGAAACAAAATACTCAGTTTTGCTGGGTAGGTGACCCTTGGGTTCATTCCCAGTTGTTTTGCCCTCTGGAATATCATATTCCATGCCCTTCGATCCCTCAGTGTAGAAGCTGCCAGGTGCTGGGCTATTCTGATTGTGTTTCCACAATATTGAAATTGTTTCTTCCTGGCTGCTTGTAGTATTTTCTCCTTGATCTGGGGATTCTGGAACCTGGCTATAATATTTCTGGGAGTTTTCTTTTTGGGATCTTTTTCAGAAGGTGATCGGTGGATTCTTTCAACCTCTATTTTGCCCTCTGGATCTAAAACATCAGGGCAGTTTTCCTTGAGAATTTCTTGAAGGGTGATTTCTAGGTTCTTTCCTTGATCATGGCTTTCAGGTAGTCCAATAATTTTTAAATTGTCTCTCCTGGATCTATTTTCCAGGTCAGTGGTTTTTCCCATGAGATATTTCACATTGCCTTCTAATCTTTCATTTGTTTGGATCTGCTTAACAGCATCTTGATTTCTCATAAAGTCACTAGCTTCCATTTGCTCCAGTCTAACTCTGAAGGAATGAACCTCCTCAGTGAACTTTTGAGATTCTTTTTCCATCTGGCAAATTCGACTTCTTAAGGCATTCTTCTCCTCAATGCCCTTTTGGGCCTCCTTTGCCATTTGAGCTAGTCTATTTTTTAAGGTGTTGTTTTCCCCAGTCAGGCTGTTGACCCTCATTTCATACTTTTCCTGCATCCTTCTCATTTCTCTTTCTAATTTTTCCTCCACTTCTCTTATTTGATTTTTAAAGTCCTTCTTAAGGTCCTCTATGGCCTGCAACCCGCTCATGTTTTCCCCTGGGGCTTTTGGAGCAGGACTTCTGACCTCACAGTCCTTTTCCCACTCTATGCCCCCAAAATAGGAGTCTAGGGTTGCATTTTTCTGTTTCCTTGCCTTGGCATGTTGCCACTTAATTACTTGACTTTTGGGCTTGTTGCCACACTATGGCTTTAAGGCCAGATAGAGGAATTTTCGTCCCGATCGTGTGGGGGGCAACTTCCGTTTCTGGCAAGCTGTAAACCCACCCACAACTTCCACCCTAGATCACAATCCAGATCCAGGGAGGTTAAAGCAAGAGCGATTACCCCCCAAGACTGATCGCTGGATCTCCCCACGATTTGTAGGCTGGGAGCCGGAAATGCCTCTGAAAACTACAAAATGGCGTGTCTCCTCAGTGGCTTCTAGCCCCCAGGGGAGGGAGCTGACGCATTCCCCAAATACAGGTCCCAAAGTCCATAGGACACTAACCTCTTACTTTGTCCTAGGCAAGTCTATGTTGATAATTCTGGAGTCTCCACAGTTCCTGGTGTTCTGGGGTTCCTCCAGCCGGCTGCTGGCCCTGCCGCCCTGGGGCTAAAACCTCAGCTCATGTGGACCTGGGCTTGGCTCAGCTCAGCTCGGCTCCTGTGCTCTGTGCGCTGCAGGCTCCCAGACCACTGCTCTGGTCCTTCCTGCAGGGTGCTGGGCTGTCCTCAGCGGGAGGTTAGCTTCTCTGTGTCGTTCTGTGGGTGCTGGGGCTCCAGAAGTTTTTCAGAGTCCTTTTTTACATAGTTTGTGGAGAATCTGGGGGCAGAGAGGCTTGGACAAGCTGTTTCTACTCCGCCATCTTGGCTCCGAATCTTCTGCTTATATTTTAGTCCACAGGTTCTCAACCTTTTATATGTCATAAGATTCTGCTGAAATCTATGTAATCCTCAGAATAATGTTTTTAAATAATCGAGAGAAATGTTAAATTTCAGTTAGAGCTAAATGAAAATAACAACATATGTTTCCCCCTAAGTTCAAATTCCCCTTGAAATCTAGCCATGCTGCTTGCTAGAAATTTCCAACTCAATATAGCATCATCACCTGTAAATATATAGTGAGAAATAGGACACTTTTGCAATTTCTTCCACTCTGTTCACATCAAACTGAAGTCTACATACCATCCTAAGTCTCCATGCCTTTGTAAAGCCAGTTGCTTCCACTTTTGGGGAATATATTATTTCAGAATATCACCTTTTACTTTTACTAATTTCTCTACTTATTAATGTTTTCTTCTTTCTTCAAAATATCTTTTATGTTTATGTACACTTGTTAAATATTTAATCCTTTTTAGGATAAGATAAGCACCTTGAAGACAGTCTTATTTTTTCTTTAGCCATTTTATCATCAGAACCTAGCATACATTGGCTTATACATAGCAAGTGATTAAAATAATACTTTTTAATTAATTTATAAATGATAAATAAATGTCCCAAACACTCCACCATTATTTTTTTTATTTTTCTGGTTTCTCTATTTCTCTTAGTGACATCACCATTCTTTCTGTCATCATGTTCAAACCTGAAGGAAATTTGACCTTGCACACACTTCACATACATTCAATCAATCACCAGCTCTTGTCAGTTCTCCATTCACAACGTCTGACATCAACCATACCAGTTCTGATTACAAAAGAGAGTTTGTATTAGAGATCAAGAGGAAAAAGTCAGGAAAAGATGTGTGGGCTAGAGTCTATTTTAATTGCCTGCCATAGTCACCATTGTGACCACCACCACCATCATCATCATCATCCCTGTCATCATTGACATTTAGAAAACTCACAGTATATAAAGTATTTTACAAGGATTATCTCCATTTTATGATAAAAATGTCATCTTATTCTGGTGAAATGATGGATTCTGAATGTGGATCAAAGTATACTATTTTTGACTTTATTTTTTGGTAGGTTTTGCCTTTTTTGCCCTTTTTTTTCAGAACATGATTAATATGGATATCTCTTTTGCATGACTGCTCATACATTACCTATAGCAAACTGCTTGCCTTCTCAATGAGGGGAAAGGGCAGAGAGGGAGAGAATTTGGAACTCAACATTTTTTTAAAATTAATATTAAAGAGCATTTTTGAGTGTAATCACAAAAATACTATAACTCCTTTACTAACAAAAAAAAATTATCTCCTTTGAGCCTAATAGAAACCCCATGAAGTGAGAAATTCAGTTAATCTTTCATTTTGGAGATGAAGAAATTAAGGTTTAAATTGGTATACAATTTGTTCACAGTCAGTTCCATGACACATCTATGGTCACACAATTCAGAAGTTGAATTCTGCCTTTATTCTATAGAAATCATTAAATATTTGGGGCCAGAGGTATAACCTTCTCACAGAGGATTTGAGGAAACATTAATCTAGCTTCAGTGTGTAGGATGGATGAGTGAGGAAAGACTAGTAACAAATAACTCTCTTTGGAATCCTTTGTATGAAGTGTTGTAATCAAGGTCTGGCTAGGATATTGGGAACACATTGCTGTGTGACCCTGGGCAAGTTACTTAACCTCTCTGTGCTATGGCATGCCCAGTTATAAATTGGAGGGTTTGAACCTGATGAAGGCACTTATAGTAACTTTCAACTCCCGAACTATATCCTCTGAATTTGCTGAACAGTTGTCTATATATCAGGAGAAATGCTTTCAGAGACAAATAAAAAAATGGTGGGGCATTGTGGAGCGGTTGTGTGAACTCTCTCCAAAATAAAAATAACTGATCTGGAGATCCTGCCTGATGAGTTTTTGGATAAATGTCACATACTAGGAAAACAGTTTAAGAGTTTGAAGGGTTCTTTAAGATCAACACTAAGTTTAGCCATGGTATTATATTGCCATCAATTCCAATTAAAAGAACTGTTGATACTGTGTACATTTCTATGGCCACAGTTATCCGTCAGCCCAAGGTTAAATCCAGATTGAGTGGAAATCCACCAGCCTTGTGACTGCACTAATGGCCTAAGTTGTACCATTGGTGGAATGAGTGAATACCGGAACAAGAGTTACCAAATCCATATTGTTAAATGTCAAACTTTTTAGAAGCTTGATCTTCCTGCATAAGTAATAGAAATGATCAAAGGATGTTTGCTACTTAGCTAAAGCTAAGAGAAACTTATATAACAGCAAAGTTAGGACAATTTGTAGATGATAAAGCAATTGACTGATTCTCCTTCAGATTCAGTATTTTACTGCATTCTTCTTTATATTTCACTAACCTTCACTTTTCCCCTACTGAGAGAAAGTTTGTCTCCTATAAATATTTTCTTGTTAATTTTAATGATCTTCTCCAGTTTGTTATAACTCTTTTCTCAGTTGAATTCTGAGCTTGTTATTTTTTCTGGTTTAAAATCAGACAAAAACATTCATTGCTTTTATCAACATTCTATTCGGCAAAGTTGAAAATGAACAAACAAAATGGTTAGTCTTTGTAAGGTTTCCTGCATCTCAGACCTTTCCTCTTCCACTTTATTTTGAAGGAAGAATAACAAAATTCATAAAATTTTAAAGGCCAGATATAATCATCAATTTTGTTCTCAAATATTTTTTTTATCCTGGGATTAATAAGAATTCTGCTATAATTATCATGGAGAACTTTGAAATTACATATTTAAAGGACCAAAAACACAATGTTAAAACAATCAGATAAATGAAAAAAATCAAACCTTTTACTTGGTAACATGTAGATAACTTTATATATGAATGAATTAATTGCATTTGCTAGTCATTTTGCATCACAAAAACACAATTCTATAAAAACCAGTGCTTTTTGAATACACTGTCCTTTAAAATTAGAAATATATAAATATCAATAATTTTCATATACATTTAACTTCTTATACATCTTTAGGAATTCTCTAATATAATACACACTGTACTAGAATCAAAGAAAAAATTAGGACTATCACATGATGTAGAAAAATTTAATATGAAAAATAAGACTTTTGGACATTTTCATAGGTATTGATCACTCAAACCTTTTCTGTTCTCTCTCCTCAGAACCACCTTTTTAACTTCACCTAGCCCTAGAGTCTATTTTTTTGTTTATTTGTTTTGTTTTTGCTTTTTGGAGGGCAATTGGGGTTAAGTAACTTGCCCAAGGTCACATGGCTAGGTTTTTATTTGTGTGTGCATTAAGTGTCGGAGGCCGGATATGAACTCAGGTCCTTCTGACTCCAGGGCCGACACTCTACTCACTGCACCACCTAGCCTCCCCTAGAGTCTATTTTTAATCCAATATTTTCACTAGTATTTTAGAAATATCTCATATTTTATTTTTTTCCATAACTGCCTTAATTATCTTGGACTCTGGGCCACATCTACTATCTACTTTCTCCACTTTTATGTTCAGACTGCTAGATATTTCTTTCTTTTTTTTTTTTTTTAAGCAATTGGGGTTAAGTAACTTGCTCAAGGTTACACGGCTAGTCATTATTTATGTGGGTGCTCATTTTCTGAGGCCAGATTTGATCTCGGGTCATCCCAACTCCAGGCCAGCGTCTTATCACTGCGCCACCTGAATAATTAGGGTAATTAAAGTAACTTGCCCAAGGTCACACGGCTAGGTTTTTGTTTGTGTGGGTTAAGTGTCTGAGGCTGGATCTGAACTCAGGTCCTTCTGACTCCAGGGCCGGCGCTCTACTCACTGCGCCACCTAGCCGCCCCCTGCTAGATATTTCTAGAGAAAGTCATAAAGCCATTTAGGTCCACTACAAATTAATTATATCTAAGCTCATTTAAGTAGAAATTCTGAGGAGTAAAAGTTCCCGCAGTTCCCTGAGATCCTCTGGCATCTTTTACAATGGATGAAGCAGATTTTGGGAACACATGCAGATGATTAGATGGTTGGCTCCTGGTACTACTGGAGTAAGATAAGGCTAGAGCAACTCATTCTAGTTGAGAATATTTATCACAGGCTACATACCAACGCATTAAGCATGGGTAGCTCTTGAAAAACTTGACTAATGATAGATTATGCAATTCCATGGATGACAGCCTTTCAATTCAACAAAAATTAAGTGACTCTTTGGAGACAGACACTGTACTGAGAATATATAGACAAAAAGAACCAGTCCCAGAGCCATTAGTATATCTAAGGTGACTGAGTGACAGCATTCTCCTGGCTCCTAGAGACTGGCTCTAGTGCCCACTGCTGTATCTGCCCTTCATGCTTAGGCCTCTAAAGCACACATGGCCTGACTTCAGACACTTCTTTTTTTTTTTTTTTTTTTGCCTTTTGGAGGGCAATTGGGATTAAGTAACTTCCCCAAGGTCACACAGCTAGGTTTTTTTTGTTTGTGTGTGCATTAAGTGTCTGAGGCCGGATCCGAACTCAGGTCCTTCTGACTCCAGGGCCGACGCTCTACTCACTGTGCCACCTAGCCGCCCCCAGACACTTCTTATTTCAGTCCATTTTTCTGAGTGTGTCCTACAGCCCAGTAGGCAATGCAGTGGCCACTTGGGGCCAATACATTTTACTCCATCTGTTTGAGCAGCCTGCTAAATCATTAGAGAAAATTTCTCTGATGACTGAAATCATTTTCTATAGGCAAATGTAGCTGACATAGTTTTGTGGCAGAAGACAAATGAGGATTCAATGAAATCAGCAAACTTTAAACTTATCCTGGCCTTTTTAATCCAGAAAATCACTTGACAATTGTCCCCTCTTGAAAAAAAAGCATACCTCAAGAGCACTGGGGAACTGAACCATTTTTATGGCAACTCAATGATCTGGTCACTGCAGGAGGTAACTGAAGTTGTGGGCCATCTGTAAGAAAAAGTCTATCTCCCCTAAGAGAGTAACCTAATAGAGGGTACTGTCAGTGGCCAGTCCAGCCTATATGAAATGTCCCATCTTCTCCATGAAGATGACAGGAAAGTTGGCCCTTGATGACATTATTGAACCCAGAAGAAACTAGAGCAATTTATTCTGGTTGAGATTCCCTACTTATGATAACACATTACATGAAACATCCCTGTCTTCCCTTCCTGGACCCTATCCTTCTGTGGAGAAGTCTACCATAGAAGCCAAGTATAGCAAGTATAGACCTTGACTGCATGACTGAACCCAGAATTTTCTTATTTTTTTCCAGGTCCACGTGGCCAAACTTTATATGATACCTCCATATCACCCTGTGTGTGGTGAAAAATCTCATTCAAAATTTAATCAAGAACACAGAGATCTCTTAGGATAAGAACAGGAATTTATTCTCTTCCCCAGGTGAAGAGGGTAGTCTTCCCTATGACCAATCATGAGGAAGAGGCACATTAAAAAATGCAGAAGAAGAATTTATACCCTAACAGGGTCCCTTCTCCGATTGATTGGTAGGCGTGAGCTCAAGTCTTAGTGCAAAAATCTTCCCCAGTGGTAAACAACAGAGGATCTGGTCAAGGAGGCTGATTAACAGCAAGGCAAAGGGAGGAGGGGCCCACAGAGACAAGAAATCTGAAAGCCTACTGAAAGGGCTTGCTGCTGGTTAACAGCAGAAGAAGGAGTGGGGGAAGGCAGAGGGAAGTTCTGGGAAGTGTTCACTTCCTCCCCACACAACCCCTCGCCCAGCTATCTCCCCCTAAAGGAGAAAACTGCCATGGAAGCAGATGATGGGAGGGCCTGCACCTTATGGTAATACTTGAGTTAGAAGAAACTAGAGCAATTCATTGTGGTTGAGAATATCTGGTTCTTGTTATGGTGATTGATGACCATGCATTGTACATGAAAGCTTTTCTATCTAACTTTCCCAAGTCTTCTCTTTCTTAGGAGAAACCGAACATAAGAGCAGATAATATAGCAAGGCTGATCCCTGATAGTACTATTGTAGTTAGAGTAACTTCTTCTGGGTAAGAACCCCTATTTCTCTGGACTCAGGGTCACACATTGTATAGCATGTCCCCATCACCATTTTCCCAGGTCACCCACTTACAGGTAAAAAATCTGCTACAGAACAGAGTATGGAAAGACAGGTTTCTGATGTTGCTACTATATGAAGAAGAGGGTTCCTCAACACTATTTAATTGAAGATTATTTCTTCTGCTGTAATATAAACCCCATAATTGGGACAGCATTATGGAAGAAATATTTTTTTTTAGGTTTGACTAGATGACTATCTCTTCCTTTGAACTGAAATTCTGTGATATTTTTTATAATCCAGTAAAACTGGACCAGCTAGGCAGTTCAATGGATAGAGGATTGAACCTAGGGTCAGAAAGATGGGACCTCTGACACTTATTAGCTATGTATTTAAAGTCTATTTACCTTTGTTTCTTTAACTGTAAAATGGTGATAACACAGCATTCACCTTGCAAGGTTGTTGTGCAGATCAAGTGAGATAATATTTATAAAGTACTTAACACAATGCCTGGAACATTGTAGTTATTACTTTTGTTCTTTTTATTGTTGAAAGAAAACATCAATTATACAGAGCTCACTTTTAAGAGAAGCTAGGGCTATCTTAATAAAAAACATAACCTTATTAGTCAAATATTTTCAGTCATTGAATTTTTCAAGTTATGAGGGAATGCAACTACATTTTCAACCTAAAACATGTTAAATTGATTTTAATTTTTTTGAAAGAGGTATAAGAGAAGATAAATAGAATACTTAAATAATTCCATCTCAGGAAAGGAAATTGAACAAGTAATGAATGAGATCCCTAAGAAAATATCCCCAGGGCCAGAGGGATTTACAAATGAACTCAGCCAAATATCTGGAGAACAATTAATTACAATGCCATATAAATTATTTGAAAAAACAGGCAAAGAAGAAATTCTATCAAATTCCGTTTATGACATAAATATGGTGGTCATACCTAAAACATGAAGAACAAGAAAAAAGAAAAGTATACACCAATTTCCCTAATGAATATTGATACAAAAAATTAAGTAAAATACTAACAAGGAGATTACAGAAACATACCAAAAATAACATATACTATGAGATTTATATGAGAATGCCAGACTATTTCAATGTAGTAAAACTATCAGCATAATTTGCCATATCAATAACAAAACCAACAAAATATTTATGATATTCTCAATAGGTGCAGGAAAAAAAAGTTTTGGACAAAATATAACATTTGTTCCTACTGAAAACATTAGAAAGCATAGGAATAAAAAGAACATTCCTTAAAATAATAATCTAGCGGTGGCTAGGTGGCGCAGTGAGTAGAGCGCCGGCCCTGGAGTCAGAAGGACCTGAGTTCAGATCCAGCCTCAGACACTTAACACCACACAAACAAAAACCTAGCTGTGTAACCTTGAGCAAGTTACTTAACCCCAATTGCTTTAAAAATAATAATAATAATCTATCTAAAACCATCAGCAAGCATGATCTTTATTAGGATAATATCTTTATTGGGATAATTATTGGAATAATAATATAATTACTAATAAGATTAGAGGTGAAGCAAAGATACCCTTTATCACCACTATTATTTAATTTGGTATTAGAAATGTTAGCTTTAGCAATAAGAGAAGAAAAAAGAAAATGAGGGAATTAGAATAGGTGATGAGGAATGGTATACTTATAGCATCCTTAAGAATCAACTAAAGACATAATTGAAATAATTAACATTAGTCAAGTTGTAGGCTACAAATAAAATCACAGAAATCATCAGCATTTCTATGTATTACTGTTGAGATTTAGGGGTCTGGGACCCCAAAATAGTGACACACCAGTTCTACCTGAATGAATTTGACCCAAATCTTTTGGTCAAAGAGAAGGTTTTTTAGGTCACTCATAGAGGATGGGTATGATTCTAAAAATCTTCCATATTGTCCAGACTCTTAAGGAATCTAAGCATTGTTCAGACTCTTAAGGAATCTTATCCTTGGCTAGACTCTTAAGGAATCTGATCAGTTTAAAGGGGAGGGAGCTGGCAAGATGAAATTTATATACAAAAAGACTGTGGGATGAATCTAGGAGAGGCCAAGTAGCCTGTGGTTCCTGGGAGAAGGAATGTATGAAGTTAGAGAAGGAATGCCAGGGCCTGGACCATGGACCACATGATGAAGAGGGAATGGGATCTAGAGAGGGTCAAGGGTGTGAAGTAGCCAGGGCAATACAGAGGTATCCAACAATGAAGGGCTGGGGTAGGGGTTAGGGGTAACAAAAGGCCAGTTGCTGGGATGGGTCTATGCCTCAGGCAAATGACTTGACTAAGTGGAAAAATTCTTGGAAAGTTCAGAGGAAAGTTAAGAAGGGGGAGGGGGCATTCCTGGGCATATTCTGTCATTACAAAGATCAATGGCAAGAGATAGAAAGACAAACTCTAATAAGTGCTAACAATATAAAATACTGGAAATTCTACTTGCCAAGACAAACTAAGTAACTACACGAACACAATTATAAAACATTTTTTCATACAAACAAAGTTAGGTCTAAACAACTAGAGGAATATTAATTGCTCATGGATAAGTAATATTAAGCTATCAAAAATGAATTTATAGATCTAGAAAAATAATAACAACATTCATTTGGAAGAACAAAAGGTCAATAATATCAAGGGAATCAATGGGGGAAAAAAGGAAGGTGGCTTGGTGGTACCAGAACTCAAAACTGTCTTACAAAGTGACATTTATCAAAACAATCTGATACTAGCCAAGAAATACAGTGGTGGATGGATCATTGGAACAGGTTAGGTGTACAATACAGAGTAGTAACACATGATAATAGTAATCTGGTGCTTGAAAAACCCAAAGATACAAATCTTTGGGAAAAGAAATCATTTCACAGAAATTGCTGCAAAAAATCTGGAAAACCTTTGGGCAGAGTCTAAGTATAGACCAACATCTCATACTCTATGCTGAGATAAGGTCAAAATGGGTACATAATTTAGAGATAAAGATTGATACCATAAGCAAAGTAGGGGAACATAGAATAACTTATCAAAAAGAGCAGTGCAGCAGGGAAGAATATATAACCAAAGAAGAAATAGACATCATTGCAGTAATTCCTCAAATATATAAGGAACTTGGTCAAATTTATAGAAATTGGTGCCATTCCTCAATTGATAAGTGGCCAAAGATAAGAACGGGCAGTTTTCAGAAAAAAAAAATCAAAGCTATATGTAGTCATCTGGAAAATGCTCTAAATAACAATTGCTTGGAAAAAATGCAACTTAAAACAACTCTGAGGTATCACCTCACACCTATTAGGTTGGCTAATATGACAAAAAAGAAAATGACAAAGGCTGGAAGGAATGTGGAAAAATAGGGACAATAATGTATTGTTGATAAAATTGTGAAATAATCTAATCATTCTGGAGAACAATTTGGAACCATGTTTAAAGGGCTCTAAAACTGTATATTCTGACTAAGAAGACCAGGAAGACTACTGCTGGGGCTGTATCCGAAGGAGATCAAAGAAAAAGCAAAAGAACCTATATGTACAAGAGTATTTATAATATCTCTTTTTATAGTCACAAAGAATTGGCTACTGAGGGGATATCTATCAATTGGGGAATGGCTGAACAAGTTGTGGTATGTGATAGTGATGGAATACTACTGTACTATAAGAAAAGATGTGCCAGTTGATTTTTGAAAAAAATATGTAAAGACTTACATGAAATAATGGGGTTAAGTGAGCAAAGCCAGGAGAATGATATGTGTATGTGTGTATACACACAGGCACACATATACATAGACATATGTATATATGTCTAAACCTTGTCCTCCTTTCATGTCCCCCATTACTGATGAGAGATGTTTTGCTTGTCTTCTTGAGATTCAACCTTCCACCAAGCTTCTGGGCCGAATCTGAAGTTTGCATATATTCCACTTTTCCAGCTCCTCTTTGGGTACTGTATTCCTCCACTAGAATATGAATTTCTTAAGAGAAGAGACTTCTTGCTTACTTGTATTTGCAACCCTAGTATCTAGCACAGTATGCTTAACAAATACCTTATTGAACTAAATGAACAAATACATAATTTCTATATTTCTTTGTATTTAATTGTCCATTTATATTTTGTTTCATACCAATAAGATATAAATTTCTTGTGAGTAGAGACTGTTTCATTTTAAAATGTTTATCCTGTCTAGCATAATTTGGGGGGGGGGGCAGGGATGCAGCTTGCAGTGACAGGTCTGGACATGTGATCTTCTAGCACTGAAGAACTAGAAATCTTCCAGAAATCATAGTCTTAGGGTTTCACCGAAGGCACAGGGGAGTTAAAGGTCATTCCTAAGGAAAGCCACATAACCAGTATGTGTAAAAAGAAGGATTGAAACCCAGATCTTCTAAATCCTGAGGGCAGTTATCTGGCCACTATGTCACGTTGCTTGTCATTCACTAAGAAATTAATAAATTCTTGTTAAACTAAGTTTAATTGAAGCCTACACAATCCTATTCAATACTACAAAATCCCAACAAATTAATTTTGGAATGAAAGAATAAGAAAATATGAGAGTTAGATGAGATTTTGGAGATGGTGAAGGCCATTGTTCCCATTTTTAAAAAGTGAAGAAACTGATCATGAGGGAAATTAAATGACTTGTACACAGATGCACAGATTGAATGACAAATCACACAGATGACTAGCAGTAAGAAGATACTGGACAAGAAACTGGGGCTGCTCATTCCTTAGGACAGTTCTTAAACAATGTTCCTTAAAGTATAATTCTAAACACATCTTTTCCCTGTTCAAAATTCTTCAAAAGCTACCTATCACCTATTGAATAAGGTTCAAAGTGAAAAAAGATTTAAAAATAGGATCACAGATTTTATATGAAGTAGGTATATTGAAATTAATGATGAACTGTAAGTCACTTCTACCTTAAATATGCCATTAAAGAAGATACATGGATGAAATAAAAATGTGTCTACCTCCCACAAATATTTCTATGTACCACTGAAAGCATTCAGAAGTGCTTTATATTTTATTCTGCAACCCAAATAGTTTCACTCACCAAAAGGAAGCAATATACCTCTAAATTTTTAGATGCCTTATAAGAACCCATCCAACTTAATGCAGTTTGAGATGATAGAGATTGGAGTCAGGAAGCAGTCACCTGGAGAGGTGGGTTTCTCTTTTCAAAAAATAAACTATACAATATATTTATATTAAGTGAATGTTTCAAGGAATAACTGACCTTCTCAGAATACTAAATGATATAGGAAAGTGAAGAGTACATTTAAAAAATAAGGAGCAATTTTCTTTTCATCAACCTCACTTGAAAGAACATTATTGCTATTTTATTAAATGAACTAAATGTAAAATAAATTAAAAGGCATTTTACTGTTATTAAATATACTTTATTGTAAAGTACAGTATCATATTTAAATGGCAATTGGTTAAACAGTTTAGACTTCCTTCATAGAGTAGTACATTTTAAAAATCCCCTTGCTGAACAGAAACAAAAGGACTAATTTTCCTTTGGAGTGCACACTAATAGACTGTTCTTTTTTTATATCTCTCTTGTTTTTCTTTGTTTGAATGCGACCATTATTATGATTATTCTGTGTTCAAGGAGGAAAATCATACTGAAGCCAAGAGATTTACTCAAACACTGGAAAAGCTTTCATATATAAACTGGGATAGATATAAAAAATTTAAAGGAAAAATGTCATTTCCAGGTTCTACCATTAACTAATATGACTTTAGGTCAGTTTCAGTTTTCTCAGGTCTTATTTTTGTAAAAATTTTGCTTGCACCTAATAGTTATTATCTGTAATATCTCAGTAGTGCAACCAACTCATACAAGCTATTCTGGAAGCCTACAGGAAACAACGACAAGGAAAATAACAAACAAAGATGATGTCAATTAATCAACAAATATTAACCATTAACTGCTTACTATGTGCTGGTCAGTCTGACAAGTAGTTGAGATAAAAAAAATAAAAGAACACCATCCCTTACTTTCTAGAAGCTTATATTCTATGGGAAGGAAACAGCATGTATGTATATATGTATATAATCATGAATGTATGTAGTTTTCTATCTTATTTAACAGTGTGTGTATGTATGTATGTTATGTATGTAGGTACAACAGTGTATGTATACATACACTCAGAGTAGATCCCTGTTTTTTTTAGAATAGATGTTATCATGTGCCAGACAAGAAAATGTCCTCTGCCAATCATGGTACTTGGGCTGATTTTAAGAGGCAGTTGGGAAGAACTAAGTTCTAACTCAGGATCTGATATTAATTTAATGTATGACATTTCAGTCACAAATAACTGTCTCTTACCTCTATCTGCCTCAGCCCCCTCATTTATAAAATATAAACCATCTATGCTAAATGATCACATGATCATTTAAAAATCTCACTTATATCTAACATTCTATGATTCTATAAAGTGAGCCCTAGGTAATATATATTATATATATATATATATATACATATATATATTTATGATTGGTACAAGAACTTATTTTGAAAAGTGTTTACAAGCATACCCTTTTCATTCAGCTCTACTTGCATGAAATTTTAATTCACATTTCTTAATAACCATGGTTTTAAAGCCAGAGTTCTAATGAAGTGGAAAAGGAGGTCTCCCTAATCAGTTAGTATTAACCTCTCTGCTTTACAAAATGTACCCTCTGGGAAAATTAACTGTTTTACTAAAATAGGCATTTCTTAATTTACACACATTTCCATCTTCAATCTCTATGCCACTTCTATTTAGTTTTATAAAAAAAGGAAAGAAAAAAGCTTTATTGAATTATCAGAACCCAGGAATTCAAATTCACAATGTCTACGGAGACTGAATCCTTTCAAAAAACAATGTAGACTAAGAAATGTCTATTGTCTATTCTATTCTTGGTAGAGGATAATATTGACATTTATGGCAAAGAATATTGGCAAATCTAAATATATAGTTATAGATTTTTACTTTTAACCAAAGAAATACATTGTTTGTAAGATAATGTAAATTTCCACACATTCAAAATGTGGCATAATATTATATTTACAATTAGTAATACCAATTAAGTTTTACCCTTAGATGTTGTGACCATGCTTAATGTTACTCATAATAAAGTAACCTCTCCAAGGAACTAATTTATTTCTGTAAAGCTTGGGGCTGATAAATGTTCAAAATTTAGCCAGAATAATATTCTCCAGATAACTAAATGGGTTATAACATTCAATGTTAAAAATCAATCATTTGTCTTTTTAGAGTTTTCATCAAGGTTAAATAGAAAATGAAAAGGGGGGCGGCTAGGTGGCCCAATGAGTAGAGCATCGGCCCTGGAGTCAGAAGGACCTGAGTTTAGATCGGGCCTCAGACACTTAACTCACACACAAACAAAAACCTAGCTATGTGAGCTTGGGCAAGTTACTTAACCCCAATTGCCCTTCAAAAAAAAAAAGAAAATGAAAAGAGGGGGCCATATGATTAACCTTTACTCCTTAGAGTTATTCATTAGAAATATATATATACACAGAGAGATAAATACACACATATATGTAAATATCATACATAAGCACACATTTTCTCTTCATTTTTCATTATTAACTACTTAACTGAAATAGTGAAATACACTTAAGAAAGTATAAACTTAATGAAGTTTATACTTTCTTAAGTGTATTTCACTATTTCAGGTGATATAGTAGAAATAATATAAGAATATGATTTAAGAGAACTGCATTATAATTTTGGCTGTCACTAAATATGCAATGTTAATGAAATCATTTAACCTATATGGACCTAAATGTGCTTATCTCACAAATAGGGGCATTGTCTGGATGATGCTTAAGGTATATTGCATCTAAAATATATATAGATTTTGAAAAAAATAAAAGTAAAAATATTGAATAGCATAGGAGGGGGAGAGAATGGAAGGGAGAGGGGAAGAGAACATGGATTTTCTTTTTTTTCTTAAATGCTTTTTTTTAACTTCTGGTTTACTTCATTCATTTCCACCAGTTTTTGTGTTACAAATTTTCTCCCCATTTTCCCCCTACCCACCTCCCCAAAATAACAGTTCCCAAGGATATCCCCTCCTCTTATTTCCCAATTTTATGTAAAATAGTATTAATAATAGTATATATATTAAACATTTGGTTGTAAAACTTTGAATTCCAAATCCATTCTCTTTCTGCCTTGTCACCCACCCTTACTGGGAAGATAAGCAATTCAATATAGGTATTATTATGTGTAGCTAATGCAAAACATTACCATAGTAGATATATTGTAGAAGACTGATTATATTTCCCTCCCTTCTATCCCACCAAACACTTGTTCTTTTCTCCACTTTGGTCCTGTCCCTTTTCAAAAGTGTGTGCTTCCAACTTACTTGCCCCCCAGCCTGCCCACCCTTCCATCATCCCCCCTCTCATCCACTAACCCCCTAATATCCTGTAGGGTGAGGTAACCTATTTAAGGTGTGTGTCATTCCCTCCCTGAGCCAAATTCAATGTGAATAAGGTTGACCCATTCCCTTATTCCTTCCTGTTCTTCCCCTCCATTGTACCCATTTTCCCTTGCCTCTTCTATATGAGATAGTTTGCCCCATTCTGTCTCTCCCCAAATTCTCTCATTATATTCCTCTCTCACCTCTTGATTTCACCTTTTTAGTAACATCCCTTTCTATTAAATTGATCCTATGCCCTCTATGTATACCTGTAAACATATATATGCACATTCACATATGTATTCATATGCCTACATACCCTCCAATAAAGACTATATATTTCTATTCCCCTCAACTATTTTAATACTGAGAAAAGTTTCATCACTTACTATTATCATTTTTCTGTGTAGGAATGTAAATAGTTCAACTTATCAAAGTTCCTTATGATTTCTTTGCCCTGTTTACCTTCTCATGCTTCTCTTGCTTCTTGTATCTGAATGTTAAATTTTGTATTCAACTCTGGTTTTTTCCTCAAGAATGCTTGAAAGTCCTACATTCCACAGAATGACCATATTTTCCCCTGAAACATGATACCTCAGTTTTGCTGGGTAGGTGATTCATGGTTTTGATCCCAGCTCCTTTGACCTCCTGAATATCATATTCCAGGCCTTGAAAGGCCTGGAATATGATATTCAGTGTAGAAGCTGCCAGATCCTGTGTTATCCTGATTGTGTTTCCACAATATTCAAATTGTTTCTTCCTACATGCTTGTAATATTCTCTCCTTGATCTGGGAATTCTAGCACCTGGCTATAATATTCCTAGGAGTTTTCTTTTTGGGATCCTTTTCAGGAGGTGATAGGCAGTTTTCCTTGAGAATTTCTTGAAGGATGATTTCTAGGTTCTTTCTTTGATCATGACTTTCAGGTAGTCCAATAATTTTAAAATTTTTTATTGGATATATTTTCTAGGTCAGTGGTTTTTGCCACAAGATATTTCACATTGACTTCTACTCTTTCATTTGTTTGCACCTGTTTAATAACATCTTGATTTCCCAAAAAGTCATTAGTTTCCCTTTGTTCCATTCTAAATCTGAAGGAAAGATGCTCCTCAGTCAGCTTTTGAGATTCTTTTTCCATCTGGCAAAATCGGTTTTTAAGGCATTCCTCTCCTGATTGCCTTTTTGAGCTTCTTTTGCCATTTGAATTAGTCTGTTTTTAAGGTGTTATTTTCCTCAGTCAGGCTGTTAACTCTCCTTTCATAATTTTCTTGCATTATTTTCATTTCTCTTCCCATTTTTTCCTCCACCTTTTCTCATCTGCTTCTTAAGGTCCTCTATGGCCTGTAACCAGCTCATATTTTCATTTGATGCATTTGGTCCAGGAGTTCTGACTTCACTGTCTTCCTCCTGTTCCATGCTTTGATCCTTTTTGCCCCCAAAATAGGAGTCTAGTGTTGGATTTTTCTGTTTGTTTTGCTTCCTTTGCCTGGACATATTGCCACTCAATTACTTGACTTTTGGGCTTTTTGCCACAGTAGGACTCTGCCACCTGACAGGGGAGCTTCCTTCCCAAACTCAGTGGTTTTCTGAGCTGCTGGAGGTATTAGTTGGGTGCCCTGTCTGAAGCCTCAACAGGCTCTGGCATGTTGGTCACACACACCAGGACCTCCACCCTAGACAGCAATCTAGATCCAAGAAGGTTAAAGCAAGAGTGATTACCACTCAGACTGGTCACCTGGTCCCCCTACAGTCTGCAGGCCAGGAGCTGGAGCTGCAATGTGGTGCCAGCTACACTGAAGCATCTCATTAGCTTCTCACCCTGGGGGAGAGAGCCCAACTGCTGGTCCCAAAGTCCACACTGCACTGACCTCTCACTTTGTCCTCAGCATCTCTGTGTTGATAAGGCTGGATATGGCCACAGCTGCTCATGTTCTTTAGTCCCTCCAGCAGGCTACTGTTCAAGCCTTCCCTGGGGCTAAAACCTCTGGCTCATGTGGGGCTGGGTCTTGGCTCCCAGAGCACTGAGCTGGCTTCTCCTTGCTGGGCTGCCAGGCTGTCCTCAGTGGGAGATTAGCTTCTCTGTGTCATTTTGTGGGTTCTGTAGCTCCAAAGTTTGTTCATGAATTTTTTTACATGAATTGGGGAAGGTGTTAGCTGGAGCTGTGCAGAAGTCCTGTTTCTACTCTGCCATCTAGAGAATATGGATTTTCTTTAAAAACCTTAGGTATTTCTAAAATCAATTTGATAAATTAATAATAAAATACAATCCCAGTTGAAGCTGGCTTTTGCTTACCAACTAGACAAAAGGTTAGGGTACCTGCCCAGGCAGCTATCTTGGGGCTGGCAGAAGATTACCTTACTATTATACCCTTTTAAATCAGCCTGACCTTGTCAGCTATAGATTCTTAATACAAATAAGAGGAAAAGGATGGGTTACCAATTAATAATTAGGTATTGATATTTACTAGTATAATTTCAATTTCTTGTGATTAAATTACTTAATTAGATTAATAAAATAACTCCGTTAGATTTTTTTTCCTTTTAAGCTAAGAAAGAGAACAAACATATAGTGCCTACCGTATGTCAGTTATTTTGCCAAGGTTTTTTTTTTTTAATAATATCTCATCTGCTCCACAGAACAACCTCATGGTAGGTGCTATTATTATTTACAATTTACATTTTAAGGAAACTTGGGCAGAAAGAGGTTAAATGATTTGCCGGGGTCACATAGCTAGTAAATGTCTGAGGCCAGATTTGAACTCAGGTCTTTCTGACTCCTACTCTATCCACTGCACCACCTGCTACCTCTAACAAGAAGGATGATCTTTGTATATCATTCAAAAAAATTTTTTTTAAATGAGAATAAACTTGGTGCGATGCATAGGATAAAAAAAAGTGATAGTATATAGAAATTATACATTTTGGTAAAGTAAGTCCTCTAGTTAAAAAAATAATTTTACTCTGTGATATATGTTGGTATAAGAAGTATCATTAAGGAGGGATAGAAATAATATAACAGACACAGGAATACATTACAGAATATCAGTAAGGGGAATTATGGTTTAAATACTGTATTGTTAAACATTACTGAAAATAATATTATAATAGTCTGGAAAACAGAAAGCATGTGCCTAGATATCTGGACTATAAGGGTCATTTATTGGTCTCCCCTCTGACATCTTTCTCCTTTCATCCTTTCTTCCACCACATTTCTAATTTACTGTTATGCTCTGATGAAAAACTGTGAGTGACTCCCTAAAACATACTGAATGAAATACGAACTCCTGAGCCTAGCATTCAAGGACCTCGATAATCTGCTTTTAATTTACAGGGGCAACTTTAAAGAATAACCAGACTGTTGATGTGTAAAGATATCATTTAGTTAGACCAATGCTTTAACAGGAACCCCCTCTATAAGAGCTCCTACAAGTAGAAATATTCTTTCTAATTATATAGCAACAGTAAAATGGAGACCACTACCATTACATTTTCAGAGAGTACTAATAATAAGGAAGATTTTGTCTGCAAAGAAACTAAATCCACCTGTTTGCATCTCTCATCTATTGCTATGACACTGTGTTTCTTTTCTGGCTCTCTCCATTCAAGTCAATTGGAGCTACTTACTATCCCCAATGTTTTCCTGTTTTTGATTACTCCATCCCTCTGCATACAATATCACTAACTTGGGATATTTTCTCTTCCACCCTTCAACTCTGTCTATGTATATCCTTTACCTTCAAGGTGCAGCTCAGGTTTGTTCATGGATTCATATTTTCACATTCCTTCTCTTCTACCTCTTTCTACCCCAAGCTAGAAGAGACCTGGCACTGGGAATGAGCTCAATAATGGTGAATGTAAAAGACAGAAGACCATTCCATACAAATACCATTTCATACTTTTCACTGCATTGTGATAACTAGTCTAAGTGTCATTCCATCTCCTTGAAAAGCCTGAAAACTAAAAATAAAAAAAAAATAACTAAAAAAAGCCTGAAAACTAAACAGATCCCAAAACATCTCAGGTTGGAAGATAGGATTTTATAAGAGGCATGAAGTCAATGGAGGTGGGAGGTAGAATCTAGAAAAATAATGAAGAGCTCAGGAATGAGAGTCATGAAGAGTCACATGGATTGCTCTTAAGTGTAACTTGACATGCTAGGGAAAGGTAAAGAAACTAGAAAGATCCAAACTTGCTCTAGAAGTTACAGAATTAAGGAACCTTAATCTTTGCCATTCAATTTAGGAAGATCTGAATTAAAGTCCTACCTCTGGAACATTGTGGCTACGTGACCCTATGAAATATACTAACCCTCTCAGGAACCCGAAATAATTCTAAGAACACAAGCTTCAGAATAGTTGTTGATCCCTGAAGAAGCAAGAGAGATTTTGAGTAGACATTTCCTTTATCAGTATAATGACAAGATTGAATTTCCCCTCCCAAAATGGAAAAAATGGTGATAGGCTTTTTCTAGGTTATCTTTTTCAACCCCATTCTATCATTAAAAAGTGAAGTCTAGAGATTAAGTTCAAGATCACACATCGTTTTTCTGACAAAGCTGGTACAAAAGATTAAGTAACAGGTGAGTGCACTTTCCATCACATTATTATGTCTCTGCATATAGCAAGGAATTATGGTCAGCTACAAAAATAGAATTTAGCAAGCAGGGTCAGACATGGTTATATAAAAAAATTTTGTGTGAGAAAAAGTGTAGAGAGGGGACAGCTTAAGGGAGTGGTAGAGTAAATTTAGGCTCGTTGTTTTCTTTAAATGATAATATATAGACCAGTTCAGCATATACGTAAGCAGAGTAGAGGGGGAAATAGATATGAAGGAGAGAGAGAGAGAGAGAGAGAGAGAGAGAGAGAGAGAGAGAGAGAGAGAGAGAGAGAGAGAGAGAGAGAAGGTAGATGGGAGGGGAACAGGGATAGGGAAAGAAATAAAGAAAAGATAGAGACAAAGACAGAAAAGACAAAAAGTGAGAATCACTGATGAAAGAAGATATCAGGGGAGACAAAAGTGGATAGTACTGAGGGAAGAGATAAAAGTCATGGTATATAAATCTAAAAACTGGTTTCCCATGCTCAAAAATAAGAATAAAATATGAGAGGATAGGGAAAGTTTCACAGGGCTCTGAGGGAAGGAGAAGAGTACAATTGGGAGATCATAGAAGATTACCTCCATTTTCTCAATAAAGTAAGAAGTAGTTGGAGAGTAGAGGGAAAATTGGAGATGAGAAAAGGAGAAAAATTTGAAATACATGAGGGGAAATGCATACAGAGAGAATCAAGGGGTAAAAATAAGGTTGTACTATGCAGGAGGGAGAATCCAGTTGAAATTAGATACTATTCATCTATACTGAATTTTATCACGAGTATGCCATTTTCTTGAATGGCATTCAAGAATATAAACAAAGTACATGTATGTGGGAGGTAAAAATAGGGTTTAGGACTTGCTGAGTGTGAATAAGAGTAGGATAAGGAGGTAAGAAAGTCAAAGGTGGAGGATGTTTTATTGTTAAGTTGGTCACTTAAAAGAAATAGAGCAACTATAGACTAAGGAAAAAGAGAAGCTATGGAAGGATTTCAGAGAAATACCTAGAAAGACAGGAAATTATTACCAAAGGGTATAATTTCAGAGTTCAATATCATGAAGGAGTTATGGGTGATTTTGAGATTCCAGTCATACTGAGGAAGAGCTGATGTATAATAAAGTCATTCATCATGGAAAGTAAGTGGTTGAATGAATAGGATAGGCTAAAGTGTTTGAATGGATATCAATATGCATTCTCAAGTTTCTAAAAATCAGGGTACAGGACAGCTTGGAAAGAAAGACTGTGACCCAGACACTGTAGGTGACCTAGAAACTAATATAATATAAAATAAACAGTTCCTAACAATAAGAGATGTCAACTCATCATAATGAAATGTAATCCCCTTGAGGGCAGTGGCTGTTTTGCTTTTTTTTTTTCATATTCTGCCCTTCTAGCATAGACACTGGCAGATAGTAAGTTCTTTTTTTTTTCTAGTCATAGTAAATTTGAACACACACAGAGTATATATTTCTGTGTTGTTCTTTGTTTAAACTATGGCAATATCACTGTAAAAGTGTACAAATTAGAGGAAGTAAGGGGTTCACTAAATGATGTCTTCTCAAAGGATAGCCCAACAACCTGAATTGGTTTACCAGATGGAACTAAGGAAAATGAGCTGCAAACTAGAGATATACATTAGATAGAAAACAGTGTCTTAAAAGAAGTTCCAACAGGCAGCCCAAACTTTGTATAGTAAAGGAGTCAATGTGTTTTGAAACTTTCCTAGTAGCTGTTATAATTCAAGGAGACAGTAATGATGACTCCAACCAGGTGCTAAGGGAACCTAGAGAGGTGATCTTAAAGCCATATTTTATATAATTTGTATATATGCCACACATATGTGTACCTGAACATTAAAATTAACTCTGAAATATAACCTAAATTTTCTAATTCATACAAAACAAGAATAAATCGAAGAGTAAAGCAAGAAGAGAGAAATTTTTTTATGAGAGGATGGAAATTAGCCACAAAATATGTAGAGTATTCCAAAAGGTATTTTAGATGAGAAATGTGATAACGCTTCTATCGTCTTTAATTTGTGTTTAATCTTTTTTTTCTAAAGTCAAGTTAATAACAACATAACAAAGGTTGTTGTTATTATATTGTATTATATATATATTATATTATAACATATTATATATATATATTATATTATAACAACATAACAAAGGTTGTTGTCATTAAGTGTCATTAAGTGAATTGAATTGAATTGAATGAATGAATGAATTGAAAATTAATTGGGCTTCAAACAACAATCTAATTGAAAATTCCATGAGTATAAAATATTTCAATAATTTTAGATTATAGATGAATAAAAGGTACCACAGATAGAATTTTAATAGCCTTTATTTGCTATTTTGTTACAAAACCCTGCAAGTTCTCTATGCTACTCTCCTTCTGTTTGGTCATCACAGGGAAAGAAGTACTTTGCTAGTTTTCACGCAGTGAGTTTGAACAAGTGAAAAGAGAGTTTATCGTTCCTGCCAACTATGCCAAGCATAGAAAAGAACAGCTCAATCATTCAGTGCTATAAAGAATATTGAAGGAGCTATCTCTAGTTTGTACTCGGAGAAAGAAATATTGATATCGTAAGTGAGCTCAGCTATGGCACTTTGATGGTGGGTAGTAGAAAAAGATGAGAAATGTTGGCCGTTGGCACAGGACTAACATATTCCAAATTGATTTTTCTTTCCTCAGAGGTAGAATATTGCCTATGATCTGTTTTAGGAGATGTCACCAATGATGGTCATATCCATTTGTGAAAGTGTATCTAAAAGGGCAGTGTTATAGTTATTCACAATGAACACAGGCACATCTTTTTGATTTGCAGCTAAGGAACATTTTGATATTGGTGGCTCTGAAACTTTACCCCACAGATCATAAAATACAACATTTCTACATATTCAGTGGCCTTGACTACTACAATTTCCCAATGCAGATCTGCCACCTTAGTGAAGCTATTCCTCAGAAAATTCTTTTTTAGGAAAATGCTCCTAAATGTCCCACATACACAAACATGTTCATTTAGAATTTTGTTGTGGTGACAAAGAACTCAAATCAAAGTGAACATCCATAGGTAGCCCAAGTCCAAAAACCTGGGACTCTCCCCTTATTAGTGAAGGTCACCTGCTTGAGGAGAAGGGGAAAAAATGGGAGACATGAGAGTTCTGTCTTCTTCAAGTTTCTGACTCTCTTCAGATTTGGGGTGTTTCTGGCATCCAACTTCAAGGGAGGAGATACAAGATACCAAAGGCACTTAAAGTTACGAAAGGAAAATTAAGACTATGGGGAAAAGTAGCATGAAAGGAACTAGAAGTCTCCATCAAGTCCCTAATCCCAATATGCTACCCCAGAGACTTCAGGGTAATTCTTAGGTGAAATCTAGGACTGACTCACTCTCTCTGTCTCTGTCTCTGTCTCTGTCTCTCTCTCATTGAGTTATCTTACTGTCATTGGAGAGCTTCTTCACTCTGTATTGTCAGGTATATATTTACCTTTGTCTACCTTCTCTGATTTCTGCATTACTACCATTTATCTACCTGGGTTTCTTTGGTATTTTCCGTATGTGTGTTCATTGTGGAACTGGGTTTCTGTGGGGAAAATAATCAATTTTATTGGGATCCTGCTTTCCCCAATAATGAAACAGCAATCAGAAGTGAGTTTGAACCTGAAAATCACATGCTTTAGACAAATAATATTTAAGGAAGAATACAGATATTATTCTAGCTTGGTACCCCATCTCTCAGGAGAGAACATCTGGGGAGTTGGAGTCTCGGGTGCCAACTTTATGTTTCCCCTCCAGGCAAGAATTACAATCTTATTTGGAGAAAGGTAGTGAAATAAGAGGATAGAAATTTCTGTTCTTCCTTCAAGCCACATGACACTTTTATGCTATATGTGCGAGCAGCCCTCTCTCTCTCCCTTTCTCTCTCTCTCCATATATATACACATACATACATACATATACAAAAATACATACATACATATATATATATATATATATATATATATATATATACGGCAATAACTAAATGTATTGTAGCACATGACAATAGTAGATTGTTATTATACTATAGGGAAAAAAAGAACATGAATTCAGAGATGTGTGGAAACAGTAACTTATGCCAAAATAATTAGAAGTATTACAGAAACTGTCAGGAATGTTTGCTATGTCAGTTGGTTTTGCTTTTTTCTATTTATTTCCATTTCTTAAATACAAAAAATACCTTGCTAATAAAGGAGGGAGGGAGGGAAGGGAAAGAGAATAAGCATTTATATAGTACCTACTATTTGTCAGACACTCTGCTAAATATCTTACAGATATTATCTCATATAATCTCCCAACAACCCAATAAGATAGGTGCTGTTGTCATCCTCATTTTATAGTTAAGAAAACTGAGGCACATAGAGACTGTGTCTTGCTCAGAGTCATACAGCTAGTAAGCACTTGAGACTGGATTTGAACAAAGGATTTCCTGACTCCATCCCTAACTGCTATTCACTATACCACCTAGCTGACTTTAACACTTAGGAAAATTGCTCTGTTGAGCAAGAAAGTGAATCCACTAGAGAGATGCCTTGCGAATGTGAGAGCCCAGTTTACATGGAAAAATTTAGATTTGTAGTGAAACCTATTATCCTGGCTTTGGGATTCCCCCCCCCCCCCAGCCCCAGCTTTCATCAGTAGCCTGTGAATAAGACTGAAACAGTAGGTGGTGGGAGAAATTCATGGTTGGACCATGATAAGGCATGATCAATGAGAAAGCAGAAAGAGGGACTTGTGGAAGTCATGTGAATTGGGAAATAATTTTAAAAACATATAATGGAGAGTAGCAGCTTCCACAGTCCTTCTAGCCATGGTAATATGGAAGTTTCCTTTCTCCCATTATCACTTCCACTACCATATTGCAAGGACAATGGATATTAACTGGCACATATATGAAGCATTTCAGCTTTCTGGCTTCTGTTAGCTCCTTCTTTTGTATTTGAATAGATGGTCTTTAAGATATATTCCCATTCCAACGATTCCATGAAAGTCCTTCTTCATATTTGCATTAAAAAAAAGAAAGCTCAGACCCAAATTCAGGAAATAGTTTTAGAGACAGTGAATTTAGAAATGGTGAATTCCACAAGCAATGCTAACCAACAATGATAAAAAAGGAGTGAAGATTATTTCTCATAGAAGGTAATTTTGACTATTGGGATATTATATAGAGACACAAAGGGTTATATGATATAGATCTAAAAGGACAAAGAACGGCAGAGTCCATCCAGTCCAACTTCTTCATTTTACACATAAGAAAAAGCTCAGGGTACATAAGTCACTTGCCTAAGGTCACATCATCAGAGAGACTCTCCTGCATCTAGGGAGGGTCAGCACTCCTTCCACTTGACCACATTGTAATCATGACATGAGATCGCACTCCTTTCCCATTGCAGCAAAAAGAAATGACGCAATTACATTTGTTTATTACCTTTTCTCCTCCCTCTCTACAGGAGAGTACATGTTTACACATGGAAATGGCAGCTTCAAGGCATAATATTTATGCATGGGCAAGTATGATGGAGCAAACCAAAATGCAAACCATATCCCTTACCATATTAAAAAAATAACTTACAAAGAAAAGAGCATCATTTCCCAAGGATCTGAGCTTGGAGCCCCATGCTAAGATACAGCATGTCTGTTTGCCCCTTCCTTAATCAGACACTTGCCAGATGCAATGACTTTAAAATACAATGATTTTGTGACATGAACAAGAATCTAACAAGCTGAACTAAGACCTATAGAGTCAGCTCCCACAAGTTTGGTTGTTCAATTGCTAACAGTGAATAGACAGTATTTCAGGAAACCAATCACAGCTGCCGCATTGGTACAAGGCAGTAGAATGCATTATTGTTTCCAAGACAGTAAGAGAGATCTTTATAATGAATCTCAATCAACAGGCAGGCTGCAGAAATTCAAAAAGATTCCTTCAGTCTTAGCCTGACTCAGCATTAAGTACACTGAGTGACCTCAGATGTCTTTTTTTTTTGTCTCTTATTCCCATTAATCATTCTTATTTATTAACATTTTGACATCACTTGATTGAGAAAGGAGAAAGTGAGGACAAAGTAATAAAGCATAGTTTCACTTTTAGTGAAGGAAAAAGAATTAAGCCCTACATTGAACACTTATTCAAACAGAATATTTGGAACCAAATCATACTCAATTAATATTACTTAAGTTTTCTATTAGCATTGATTTTCCTTGACACTGTGGAGTCTGACCTATTACGCAGAGCAGGACAGCACCAAAAGCTTCCACCATAACAAATTGCTTTGCATGAGATTCATTACAGATTGCATTTAATGAACTGGAAAGGATAAGCAGAACATTTTTTTCTTTCTGATTTTGACAATATCTACAGGATCATTTGCTAAGTAAAAATATTTTTAACTTCCTGTAGGTTAGTACAGTTAGTAAAAAAAAAAAAAGAAAAACAATGGTTGATTTTCTAAAAAAAATTGTAATTTTATTCAATCACCTGTATAAATATATATTCACATACATGTACATATATCAATATACATGTATATACATATATTTGCATCCTGTTTATATGGACTCATTTACTTTAAAATATTATATGTATTAATTGGTTATTTGGTGTGTGTATACGCATCTATCTATGTATTAAAGAATGAATTAAGCAGTTTGCTTTAAAAAAATCAAACATCAATCAACACATGAACAGACACTATTTTTGCTAGAAAATCTGAAAAAAGCTTAAACTTAAATTATATTTCCTCATCCTTGTTGGATATCCAAGACTAAGATAATAATTTTAAGGGAGTTTATGCACTATAATTTATTTTTTATGAAGTTATGTGCACTTTAGGTTTAGTAATTGTTAGTGATGAGACAGAAAGATGGTAATAAAACAACATGACTCTTAAGACCTTCTATAGTTATTTACATTATTCTAAATATTTGTATGAAAATACTTTATATCTAAATTCATAGATATCTGGATATTATATGCCCATGCCCTACATAGTTCTACCTAGTTAATTTATTTATAGAATCATAGAATTTTAGATTTAGACAGTAGCTCAGCACCCAGTTAGTCAATATTCACTTAAAATTGCACTTGTACTATGTCAGAAGCAAAGGCTGCCTGAAAAAGAATCCCTACTACAGCATACCCAAAGCATATTTTATTTCAACATATCTAATCAGAAGGAACCCTCTAAATCCCAAGGCTGATCATCACTTATGGTAGAGTGAGATAGGGGAGGTTCTGGCCTGGTAAAAGCCTAAACAAGAAGAATGATAGCCAAGGTTCTAAGAGGGTTGATTTTCAAATCCAATATTTTGTGATGAAATGACTCTATAGTTCTCCCACCCCACATCTCACCTCTCTGCCTAGGCATTTATCTAAAGAATAAGTTTAAAAATTAGATGTTTTTTCCATTCCCATCTCCCCTTTCTCTATGTACTTTGACTACATGAGAAAAGTTTATGGTGTTGGAATCGTAGCATCTTCAATAAAGAGAAGATGCCTGGTTTCAACTTCCTTATTCTCTGATGGACAAATTATTTGCTGGTGGAACACAGCATGGGAAGTCCTACCCTTTTCTCCTCATTTTTGGTTTGAGGAACCCACAATGACTCCCCCATCCAATTTGGGTACCAATTCTTTAAATCCTCTCTTTTGTCACTCTCTAAGTTCATCCAAGTCTGGCACAAATCCTCACTTGAACTTCTTTGTTTTTGTCAGTATACACTCTTAGACCTGAGGTACAGTGGGAACTATTATGCCATTATTTTTGAAATCTATGTGTCTTTTTTTTAATGCAGTCCAAGATCAAATTAAGTTTTTTCACTGCCATCACTTAATACTATGGGTGTATACATACACATACAGGTAGACATGTGTGTATGTAAGGTAATTATAGGTATTATAAGGTAAGACCTGGCTGCCCCTGACCTTGGAGGTCGGATCAAGAAACGAGACCCAAAAGAATGGATTCCTCAACCTCCAGAAAAGTACTCATTGAGTGGACATAGGAGTCCAGTCACCCATATCATTTTCCACCCAGTTTTCAGTGTTACAGTCTCTGCTTCTGAGGATACTACAATAAAGGTGTGGGATTGTGAAACTGGAGATTTTGAATGAACCCTTAAGGGACACAAAGACTCTGTGTAGGACATTTCCTTTGACCACAGCAGCAAGCTTTTTTTTTCCTGTTCTGCTGATATGACCATTAAACTATGGGATTTCCAGGGCTTTGAGTGCATCAGAACCATGCATGGACATGATCACAATGTCTCTTCAGTAGCCATCATGCCTAATGGAGATCATATAGTATCTGCCTCCAGGGACAAAACTATAAAAATGTGGGAAGTGCAAACTGGCTGCTGTGTGAAGACTTTCACAGGACACAGAGAATGGGTATGCATGGTGCAGCCAAATCAAGATGGTACCTTAATTTGCCAGCTGTTCTAATGACCAGACAGTATATGTATGGGTAGTAGCCATGAAGGAATGCAAGGCTGAGCTCCGGGAACATGACCATGTGGTCGAGTGCATTTCCTGGGCCCGAGAAAGCTCTTATTCCTCTATCTCTAAAGCTATAGGATCTGAGAGTAAAAAAAGTAGCAAACCTGGGCCTATCTTGCTGTCTGGATCCAGAGACAAGACCATTAAGATGTGGGATGTTATCACTGGCATATGTCTTATGACCCTCATGGGCCATGATAATTGGGTATATGGAGTTCTCTTCTATTCAGGGGGAACGTTTATTTTGATTTGTGCTGATGAAAAGACCCTATGTGTGTGGGAATATAAGAACAAACAATGCATGAAGACCCTCAATGCATATGGGCACTTTGTTACCTCCTTGGATTTCCACAAGATGGCACCTTACATAGTTACTGGAAGTGTAGATCAAACAATAAAAGTGTGGGAGTGCTGTTGATTGATTCACATTTGATGACTCTCCCACCCTTTACTGGATGCACTCAGATACCATGGTTACCCCCATTGATCTCTGTTTTAATAAATATTGTCCTTTCATGTAAAAGAAAAAGAATGACTAAGTTGTTTCTCAACTGACAACCTTAAGAAGAAGCAAACAAGTGTGAACTAGAGCAAATAGCATTAGAGAATTACCTTTGACCCCATGTGGTTATCCTTACAGCCCTGAGAGGTAGATGTACGCAGTCAAGTGATGGGAATCCAACAGATATGCAACAGTAGGGTCTGGAATGGGGAGCACCTGAACTCAGATAAGAACATACACAGTTTTGCTCTTCTTTTTTCTGGCTACATCTTTGTTCCACTTCCTTTTTCAAATTTATCCCTTGCATGTACACATAAAGAATATTTTTAGACTCTGACATTGCTTCTAACAACTAGCTCTTTTATTTTTTCCCAAATTATGAGAATATCTACAAAATCTACTTCTAAAACACAGCTTGTATACACTTATGAAAAAATACATTTAATAACCATTTCAATACAAAATATATATAGACTAAGTGAATTCATATTTCCTAGCAATGATATTGAAAAAAATGAAGTTAAATACTTGACCAGTGGTTTTAAAACTTAAATTTGCAAATATAGCAATTTTGCAACCGAAAACTATAAAATTGTGTGGAGAAAATAAGAATACTCAGGATTGTTGATGAAAGCACAAAATAGCTTCTTGGTCTATAATATCTATGTAGATCAGGTCAGCAAAGTACTTTACGTGCTTTACCTCATTTGATCCCCACTTTAGTCCCACGATATACACAATACAGGTATCTCTATTGCAATAATCATGGGCCTCTGGAGATTATGTGGTGTCTATCAACTCCAGGTCTTGAGTTCTTTCCTTTTGAGATTAAGTAATTAAATTTGACAAATATTTCCATTATGCAATATTCTCTCATTTGTTTATTTCTATTGGGGACATGATTGAATTTTATCATTTCAATCATAATTCTGATGAGAGAATAAGACTGATCAAAATGCTTTTCTCACCCTTTCTTGGTTGGTACCAGGAGGACTATTAATATCCCAATTTTATAGATTGGGAACCTGAGGATATGGATAATTAAATAACTTTCCTATGGTCACATAACCAGCAAATTCCAAAGCTAGGTTCAGAAGCCAACTATTTTTTTTAATGTTCATCACATTATAGCTGAATAAATAAAATCTACATCTGCAAATGAGAAAGACCTTTGGGGCCACAAAAGGGCATCACTCATTTGGTGACCCATAATATACATGGTATCTAGACCCTCTGAGTGAAGCAAATTATGTCTTTCAGGCAGATTTCAAAATTGGCAGGATCATTGACTTCATCAAATTTGATGCTAGCATCATGATGATGCTGGTAAGTATGAGTGCCAATTTCAGTCCAACGAGGAAAAATATCCTGGCTCTTTTGAGGCCACGTGTGTAAAGGACATTATTACCAGTAGTTTTACACAAGGTTTTCAAAAGTTTTTTGGGGGGGCAAAGATAATAAGCCTTGGATTTCTCTGTCTTAAAAAAGGTTATTGATCTTACCATTCATAAAGAAAATGTTTTAAAAAATGCCAGCCAAAAAATCAGTTGTTAAATTATTATAGATTAAAACTTTCAGTTTCTATGATCAAATAAATCTATTACAACATGGGAACATTTTTTTCATCAGTTCTGGTCATCAATTAAAGTGAAAAGTCTATTTTCTTTATGTGCTCTGATTTGCTAAAGGATAACTGTGTGAACTTTTTTTGTATATTTAGTAATTTCCACAGTTCTATAACATTTTATTGCATGTAGAAATTCCACATTTTTTAATTTGTCAGATTTTATCAATTAATACAAGATTAATTTTTGTGTGTATTCCACATGCATGTGAAATACTATTTTCATGTTTATCCCATTTATTTCTTTCAATATAAGTAGTAATGATATTTTATTAAATAAAATGTTGAGCTCAAAGTAGTGGTTCCTTTTAATCTTTTAATTTTATTTGTCATTTCCATTATGGAAATGGTAAATTTGTTGTCTATTTGTTGCATTACTGTTGTATTTTCTATTTTGAATTTTGTAGTTGAATTGCCTGATGTAAATATATTTAGAATTGTGAGAGAAAAAGACATGAAATTTTCCCCAACCTCTCTTTACATCTCCCAATTCTCATTCATCCAGCCTTTCCTTAGATCCCTAGTTTGGGTGTTTTACTTTAACTATTGATTTATTTTCATTAGTTTTCTTTATCTATTTCATCACTCTCTTTTTCCTCTTCTTTTTCAAAATTACTCCACAACTTTGTTCTTAGTTTTTGTGGAGTACCCTCTTTCTAATTTTTTGGCTTTATTCTCTTCATTAATTCTCTTCTTTTCCTGTCTTCTGAAATTTTGTTTTCACATTAATTTTCCATATTTTTGTTTATTCCTTCTTCAGTCCCTTCCCATATTTCATGGTCTTAAAAGTTTTGAAGCACAAAGAAAACTTGTCTTGCATCAAAATGGAAAATACAGATAAGCAATCACAAAGAGTAATTTTTAAAAAGTTTCTTGTTTTGTAATTGTTTCCTTAAAGAATAGAATGTCTTGACCATAACTTTAGCTATTGTGTTTAATTAAAAGAAGGAAATTAGCTGGATATGGTCCATCTACTCTTTTCCAGTGTCAGTGCCTTTCCCCATTGTCTCCCCTTTCTTCCTATTTCACTTCTTAATGCAATCCCTTTACCCACTCCTATCTTGTCCTGGAAGTATAGTATAGTGCAAAGATACTAGGGCCAGAGTTAGGACCTAGATTCAAATCTCAGATTCTTACTGGTGTGTGTGTGTGTGTGTGTGTGTGTGTGTGTGTGTGTGTGTTTTACTTTAGGCACTTTTTTCATCTCTAAATCTGTAATCCACTTAATGCTTGTGTTTTACCCTCCCCCTACTTTTGATCTGAACCTATGGTTTCACTGGTATTGAGGCTTCCAGGTTTCAAAACTCCATTTTCCCACGTAGATCAGCAACTCATAGGTAATAGAAAACATTGGACATAATCTTCTTGTTAAATGACTTGTCCATGACTTGCCCATGACCTAGAAGTCTATACTGAGCAAGTACTGTTGAGTTTTGAGACTTGAAATCAATTCTTTCTCCTATCCTCTACATTGTTACATTTTCCACAAAGAATTTGGGTTCCCCTAGACAAAAACAAAACAAAACAAAACAAAAAAAACATAAATTTCAAGTCCTACTATCACACCAAAAAGTAAATAAAACCCTCCTAGTCTTTTCTTTGTTTTCATCACAGAATTTCTTGAAAAAATACTTTTGCTTTCACTTTCTCACAACTCACTACTTACCTCCTTAAAATATAAGAACAGCTGCTACCACTAACCTGAAACTTTTTTTGTTATAGTTTTCAAATAAAAGTGAATTTAAAAACCCCAGGTCTCAGTCACCTCGACTTTTCTTCAGCATGTGAATCTATTTAGCATTTTCTTTGTCTTTAAAATCTTAATTTAAATTAATTTTTAAAATTTCTTTGAATTTGATTCTACTGCACTATGTAAGAGTTCCCCTATCTCCCTAATTCCTGTTTCTTTGTCTCCCTTAATGGCTCACCTTCCTGTTCATCCTTCTATATAATGATTCCTGAAGAGTTGGTCCCCAATTCTCTTCTCTCCCTATCAATATTACTTTTATGTGGACTATTCCCAAATTGCTCTGAAGGTTTATGTTTAGCTGCTCTTTTCTAAGATCTAATTCCACATTTCTGATGGTCTTCTCTAGACTTCTACCTGTATGTTGCAGAAGCAGTTTAAATTCAGCACATCAAAAAAAGAATTCATCATCTTTCACCCCAAACTGACTTGTCATGATTTCCTTCTCTTTGTCAATTCCTCAGTAATCTTTGTCAATTTCCCATTTTAAAACTTTGGTGACTACTCACTCTTACTTTTCCTTCCCATCCCAAAATGTATTTACAAAATATCTATAATATCTATAGTTCTTCCTTTCTATTTATCCTGTCAAAACTCCCATTAAGCAGCTACCCTCTTCATGCTTAGACGATCAGAAGAGTTTCCTGCCTCATCTCTCTGCCTCTTGATTCTCCCTCTCCAGTCCAGATTATTCATCATTGCCAGACATACTTGAATTGCGTCAGTCCTTTGATCAGATAAGTTCCACCAAACTCACTAGTCTAAGAAGAGTCCAACCACCTGGCTTTGCATTTGGGGTCCTCTTTCAGCTGGATCAAACTTAACCATCCCACATTTTCCTTCTGTTCTTCCCAAACACACACATAAACAAACTGAACTATTTGCCTTTACAGGAACACATTCTATACAGAGGATACATAGGAAACGTTACTGAGGGAAACCCTGCCAGTTTTGCTGATCTGAGGCACCTCCCATGGACCTATATATTTTCTCTGACACCTTGGTTAAGAACATGTCTCTTGCAGGGAGCTTCTGATTGATCTCCTTTAGCAAGGGACTGTCTCAAAAATGTTTGAAGACTTGAGTTTAGAGGAAATAGATTCTCAGTAAAAGACCCAATTTTGTTGTATAAAGGGACTTGAGAAAAATGTTTCCACCTTTCTCTTTGGGGGCTCTTTTCCAGTGCCTTCCTTGCCCTAGATTTAGGTGATGGGTTGGGGTGGAGAGGGGCATGAGAAGGTTGGGGTGGTGAATCCATCCCTTCTCACTTTCATTTACCAAATCTCCTTTGAAAAGATACCAACTAACTAGGAATAAGGCTATGTCAACATAGCAAAAGTATATGTTATTTACCAAGGAGCCACAAGGCAAATGCCCCAGTCAAGGAGATCAAGGGCTCCTTCTATCTCCACTACTAATCACACTTTGCTCTGTGCCTTTTGTTTGAGCTATTTCCTCTAGCAATAATTCTTCTCTCCAAGTTCCCCTACAGAAATCCTACCATTTCTTCAAGGCCCTACTTAATCACCCAGTCCTACACTAACTTTCCTCCCTCATCATAACAGATATACAAGATCTCTCTTCTTCTCTATCATAGACCATATAGAAGAGGTAGTGTGTACCAGTAGAAAATACACCCCATAAATATCCCACTATTGTTACTACATGAGCTTTTTAATAAATGACCACCCTGACAAACACAGAGAGCCTTTGGAAGAAGGTACAATTTGCTAGGAAAAGGATAAATATATATCAGTTCTACCTCAAACACCTTAAAAAAAGATGTCTTCTACTGAGTCAAATTGTTCATTCACCTTCTAGCTAAACAAGAGAAAACTTTACTTTAGTTCATTTAACTGCCTTTATTTTTTTTCTCAGTGACCTGCCGACCTGGGTACATTTGCAGAATATGGACATATAAAAGTCTGTTGCCCTTCTAACACCAGTCCCTTTCAGTAAGGGAGTTATAAAGATCAATTAATGTCATTTTCCCAGCTTGTGCAAATAAACAGGCTTTCTGGGCTAGATCTAATGGGGCTTCAGTTACACCCTTAGTAGCAGAGCTAATCAAATTCTCTGAACAATCATTTTGCTAGCTGGACTGGGTGCTAAAGAGATACACTGGTTTTCATCAAACATTTCTTTCTGAGTGGTACATTACCAAAAATCCAAGAAGAGGAAAAAACATTTTATTAAAAAGCAACAATGTAATCATATATTTTGATGAATAAAAATTAAAATAGCTTGCTGACATTTGATAATGGAAATGAAGAACTGAATCTTTAGTCTTCTAGCATAGTTGAAGTATAGGACCTTATGTTTAAATAAAAATTATCCTTTAAAAATCACCATAGATATTATGTGTAAATATAATATATTATGAATAATCAAGGTATATAAATTATGGTATCAAATGAGAGTATGTATGAGAGAAATAGTTTTCATCTATAATTTATGTGACTATGATTTTAATGCTATAATAATTTAGTCATTGGTCTGTTTAAAAAAATAACAATTTGATAAGTATTAAGTTCAGTTGGGAGTTGTAGGAAGGGAAATGTCATGCATTATTTATCCTGCTTACAGAAACCAGAACACTCTGTGGAGTTGTGCTCACTTGTTCTCCTTGGCTGTGATTTACAGAAGCAAAAAAGAGTTTTTTTCCAAATCTTTTTAACCCTCTTTAAACCACCCATGGCTTCCTATCATTGCCCCTCAAAGCTGACAAACTTGCCTCATATTTCACTGAAAACTTGTTATTCACTGAAAGCTGCCTTTTCTCTCCTGTTTCTCATCTTATATCACTGACATTCTACCACTATTCCCTCCTTCAGCCCAGCTTTTCACACCTGGATTCTTCCTACCATTCTAGTTTTATACTTTATTTCTCTCCACATTTTCTGCAATTCAGTCACACTGTCCTCCTTGCTGCACCCTGCACACAACAGTTCATCTCTAACACTAAATATTTTGTCTGATTATCCCATGTTCCCACAATTATCTTTCTCATCTCTGTTTACCAAGGCAAACCACTCTACATGTACAAGTGGTGCCCCATTCCTTCCCACCTTCTTCAGCAGATTGTCTCCTCTATCATGTCCCCTTCTCTCTTACTAATTAATATTCAATTGTTCCTTAAATAATAGTTTCTTCCCTATACTGTCTATAAACACATCCATGTCTACCCCAATCAGAAAAAAAAAAAAACTTCACTTCATTCATCCTTCCCTTTTAGCTATAATACAAAATTGTTCTCCTTTTTTGGTTAAATGTCTCGAGAAGGCCATCTACAATTGCTGTTTCCACTTCCTTTCCTCTCATTTTCTTAACTCTGTGCAGTTTAGTTTCTTCCCTCTTTATTCAAACAAGATCCTTTTTTCCAAAGTTTTTAATGATCCCTTAACTGTCCCATCTAATATATTTTCTTCATCTACATTTTTCTTAATTCTGCAACTTTTGATGCAAATAATTATCATCTTCTTAATATTCTCTTCTAGTTTTTCATGACACAACTCTCTCTTTGTTCTCCTCCTACGTGACGGTGTTCTCCTTCTCTCCCCTCCTTGCTGACTTCATATAAGCACATCCACTAAGCAATAAGGTGTATCAAAATACTGTCCCGAGTCCTGTTCTCTTCCTTCTCTATTCTATTTCAATTACTGATCTCATAAACCCTAATTGTTTCAAACATCATCTCTATTCAGATAACAATCAGGTCTACTAGTCTAATCTTAACTTCTTTCCACACCTCTAGTTTCAAATATTGAACAAGAGTTTTAGATATTTTGAATGGGATATCCCATACACATTTTAAACTCAACATGTCAAAAGCTGAATCCCACCTCCCCCCCCCAAAAAAAAACTCCCCTCTTCTTAACTCCTCTATTTTTGTTAAGGGTATCACTATCCTCCCAGTCACTGAAGCACAAAATCTAGGTGTCATCCTCCATTCCTCAATCTCTCTTGTCCCACATTACCAATAAGTTGTCAAGTCCTGTTGTTTATACACATCTCACATTCATCTTCTCTCTCCTGACATTTTAGCTACTCTGGTTTAGTCCCTCAGGACCTCATACCCAGATTACTGCAACACTGCAATATTGTTTGCATTCCACCTCTCTCTTCCCACCCTAATCCATTTTTCATTCAGGTGTCGAATTCATCTTCCTAAAATTCAGGTAGGACCATATCAACCCCCTATTTAGTAAGTTCCATTGATTTCCTAATACATCCAGGATCAAATATAAACTCTTTTGTTCAACTTTTAAAGCTTTTTTATACATTTCATACCTTCCTACTTTTCCAGTTTCACATTTTTCTCCTCTCCACATTCTCTGCAATTCAGTGATATTGTCCTCCTTGCTGCACCATGCTCCCAAAAGTCCATCTCCTGGAACTGAGTATTTTGTCTGATGGCCCCCTATACCACCATTCTTTCCTTTTCATCTCTGCCTCCTAACTTTGCTGGATTACTTCAAATCTCATATAATATCCCATTTTTTTCAAGAAGCCTTTCTTAGTGCACTTTAATCTTAAAGCTTACCTCTGGGACTATTCACAATCTGTCCTGTATATATCTTGGTTATACATAATTATTTTCAGGTTGTCTACCCCCACCTCAACACCATTAGACTGTGAGTTTCTGGATAATAAGAACTGGATTATTTTTTTTTGTATTTATTTGTATCCCCAGTGCTTAGCAAAATATCTGACACATAATAGGTGTTTAGTAAATGCGAATAAGCTTTTTTTTTTCACTTGGATTGCAGAATGTCTGAATTCAAATTCTAATTCTAATATATACTCCAAGTGTTTACAGCTATAGACACAGATGTCCAATTTTACATTCCAACTAATTCTATTTTAAAAATAGGAAGGAAGAAACGAAGTCAATTATAAGGGAGATTATGTAAGTTTCAAATATTTAATATTTCTAAACCACAAAGAATACTGGCTTCTAGAAAATAAAGTACATTTCTTAGTTTTTACTAACTGGCATAAATATGAAATTATTTTTATTTGTCTGATAGTTACATCGTTGTTGTTTTATGTATGTCCTGTGATTGCATTTAAATATGGAGTTTTTAGTGAAGAAAATCTCTCCACTGAGGCAGATTGGATGCCCTGTCATCTAAAAGTTTTGAGATTTTCTTCGGGCATTGAGAAGTTGTGACTTATTCATTAGCACATGCCTAGTGTGGGCCACAGTTGGGACTTCGATTCAGTTCTTCCTTAGAATTATTCCAACAGTCTAGTCCCTATGCCACATACACACAGCCTCTCAGATGGTAGGGGGAGGAGGTAGCAGAAGTTAATAAAAGAAGGTTTCACTTTTGTTTTGTTTTATATCCCTAGTGTCTAGCAAGACACCTGACATAAGTAAAACCCTGACATAATGCATAGTGTTTGGGTAAGGAGAGCTTGATCTACCAATCTTACTAATAGGCATATATCCTAAGGAAGCTGAAGACAAGAAATTTTAAAAAGTCCCATATATAAGAAAACATTTTTATGAGAAAATGTATGGTACCAAAGAGATGGAAACATTGTGTGCATCCATCATTTTGGGATATCTAACAAACTGTGATATATAAATGGAATGATAATGATAAATTATAATAAGGGGTGATAGGGTAGCTAAGTGGTACAATGCAGATAGAGTGCTAGGTCTGGACTCATAAAGACCTGAATTCTAATGTGGCCTTATTATATAATACTAAGTAGCTATGTGTCCCTGGTCAAGTCAATTAATCTTTTTGCCTCAGTTTCCTCATCTGTTAAATGAGCTAGAGAAGGAAATGATAAAGAACTCCATTATATTTGCCAAAGAAACCCCAAACAGGGTCATGAAGAGTTGGACATGACTGAAACTCAACAATAACAATAAGGAACAATGAATACTGGGAATCCATAGAAAGATAGGCATATACTTGTATGAAATGATACATTGTGAAGCAAGCAGACACTGAAGAGAACAAGACCCACAATGACCACAAAAATTAAAATGAAGACTAAAAGACAACTAATAGAGATCAAACATAGTAGGAAACTATGACTCCAGGTAAATGATGTTCCTTCCTCACTGTTAAGATTTGGTAAAGATAAATATGAAATATTACATTTTAAATACTAGCCAGTTTGGGTTAGTGGTTTTTCTTATATTTATTGTTGTTGTTTTAGTATTCGATAAAAGAAGTTACTATATGGAGAGAATATTGTTGGAGAGGGAAATGAGCAGAACCAAGAGAACATTGTTTATAGTAACAACAATATTGTTTTAAGAACAACCTTGAGTGACTAAGTCATTTTGACTATTATAAATATTCAAATTAACTAAAAAGGAAGATGCTATCTTATAACAGTAATGGAATTTGAAGATCCCCTTGCAAGTAAACAAGTACTTAGCATTTAGTGCCAAGTTAATTATATCAAGCCTCTGTTAAAAAACAGAAGGTATGAACACTGTTGTTGATGTAACAGGGAGGACTGGAACAAGGAAGAGTTAATACTTTATATAAGAAAAAGCAAAAGCTGAAAAGTCAGAACTTCTTGGAGCAAGCTTTGTGGAGGCTGAGGAGGAGAGGCCAGAAAGTGATTTAAATTTTGAGAACAGAGCTTATGGTGATAAAGCTAATGGTGATGGAGCTTCTTCTGAGAGCCAGGCGAAACTTCTGCTGAGAGCTTCCATAGGCCAGCCAAGCTAATAAATGAAATGTTACTGAGGTGCTGGTACTTTGTTTGTTTTGGGTCTATGCTGATTTCACAGACAGAAAGTGAATTAATGAGAATACTGGCAATGTGAATTAATGTTATTGTGGCTTGGTTAAGCTTTATCTTCCCAGAAACAGAAACTGTGAAGGACTTGAGGTGGACTAGACCCTGTGACCTTCAATATGGAACAGGAACTACATGAAGAGCTGGACAAGGAACTGGGAGCTGTGTGTCTTTGACTCAGGTGGCAGTTGGTTAGAATTGGGCAGGAGGTGAGACCAAGGAAGAGGAACCATGGAAGCTGAGAGCATGCCTCAAGTCAAGATGAAAAGATCTCTTCTTGGGTATTTAATGCTGACAAATGAGATTGTAGCTAACTTGTGACCTATGGGTGGATTGTCTTTGTACTTTCCACTAACCCTTAAGAGGGTACTGAGTAGTGACTGATGATATTGTAACTTGATTGTACCTCATAGGTGGGGGACTTTGACCTTTGTACTTTGTGTCAATTAAGGAGGCTTGCCTCCTTAAGGGTGATTGAATTAAGGATTTACTAAATGAAGGACTTACCAAATGAATGTTGTCTTTTGCTTAAAACTATGTGACCACTTTGGTGAAAACTATGTGGCCATTTTAGTAATAAATTGTGAAGTTGTAACATTCTTAATGCTGTACTTTGTTTTCTGCCAATGTTTTATCTTGGTTTGTCATTGAATAAATAGAGAGTTCACTGTCCTGTGTAATCAGAACCTTGCAAAGCTGTTCACAGCAGCAGTCCTCTGGAAAGCTGCTTGTGCTTGGCTTTACATATCTGTATGCAGAAAAAGAACTGATAAATAGAAGTATGTATAGATGATGATATAAATATGTATATATGCATACACACATATACATATGAATGTATAAACATATGTATATGTACATATGTGTATGCATATACGTATACATATTTATTTCTAATGATACCCATCTCTGGGGGGAGAAGTAAGAAAAAGGGAAAAAAGTTACATGGTAACTATTATATATTTTAAAGTAATAGCAAGTTGTGCATAACAGATTTTCAGTTTCATGTACAATCATAACTTTTTCTAATCTACTATGTTGTGAAGATGCTTGTTTTAAGTTCAAAATAAATAATTTTTAAGAATAAAGTGAAATGTATAAAATGTATAAAATTTAATACAGCATATATTCAATGAGTATCTACTCTGTACTAGAAAATTGTGGAAGGTAATTGGAATATAAAGCCAACCATGAAAACAGCTTCCCTCAAAAGCATTCTATGTAAGGGCAATATTATGGACATTTGAACAAACACAACATATATACAAAGGAAACATAAAGTAACTTGAGGGGTAACCACTACCAATTAGAAGAACTAGAAAAAATGTTAATTGATCTGAAAAAAGAATTCCAGGAAGCAAAGGTGAGGAAATGATACCTATGAAGAGAAAAATCTGGAGGATCTTATGGTGGAAAGGGCTTGTATCTTCTGTTTTGGTCTAGTACAAATGCTAGATCTTCTCTATGATGGTGAGCCAAAAAGAAAAACAAGTTATAGTTAACAGAGAGTTGTTGGACAAGGATACCTCTATCATTATATCTTTCAAAGGGATCCTAATTTCTAAAGATATACACTCTCTACATTGTGTGATAATAAATTTGTAGTGTACTTGTAATGGAAATGCAAATTTAAAGATCTTCCCTGCCCCTAGGTTAAGTGCACCTGGAGCCTGTGGTGGGAGGCTTGTTTTTCAGGAAAGCCCTCACCTTGATACTTTGTGACTGGGCAGTGCATCAAGAAGGTTGTTACATTCTCTGAGCCAGGAGAAGGCTATATAAACCCTGATGGGAGGCTTTGCTTTGGGGCTCACTTTGAGAAGTGTTGTGTGATCTGCCCAGATGAAACTCTGGGCAGCCATTGTTGAGAGCCCCGTGGCTTTGAAAACCCAGATGTTGATGCTTCCCTCTCTGGTAACTGTGATTTTGGTATTGATAATGGTTGGACAGTTTGGAAGCCTGTCTGTTTGATCTGTCTCTTTCTCTGTTTTGAAACTTCTGTCTGTATACTCTGAATTTTGGGGTGCTGACCTTTTTCCCCTGAACTATGTAATATACGTTTGATTGATTAAAGTAAGCTTGTTAAGCGATTTTGAGTTGCTTTCCTTCTGAAAAGCAGATCTAAGAACGTGTGTTGGCAGCCACCCTGGGGATGTTGGGATGCTTGCCACTACAATACTATAAAACAGGTCTTACAAAAGCCTGATTATTATCTTCTAAACATGCATTAGAAATGCCTTTGACACATGTGTAGATTATTCTCATAAACTGTAAGTAGCTAGGAAAGCAGATACCTAAATTATTCTCTATTTTGTTCTTTTTTTCATAGTAATAAAGTCTAAGGTTATTGTTGTTGTCAATGTCATTGTTATTTGATAATCAATCCCTGAATATGATCCAGAGCACATTACTACACTTCCAGGTGACATGATATAAAGGATGGAAATCTAGACACTTTCATTGATCCCTTCCACTAACCCAGAAACAAAAATTATGGGCCAAATATAAAGAAATTTCAGCTGTCTCTATAATCTAGGACACTTGGTGTCTATAAAAAAAAAAGTTAAAACAAAGTAAAAAATTAACTAAACATGAACTGACTTTTATATTGAAATGACTTGGGTCACCTCCCCCACACCCCACACTAGTGAAGATGTACTACCTGACCCACATGGGCTCTCAAAAAGACCCACCCCCACGTTTTAGTCTCCATTCCCTCTTTCCAGTACTGTGGATGCCCAGCTTCGGGCTGATGTCTGGTCGGGCTGGGACAGATAGCCAATATTCTAAAGTAACAAAACTCACTCAAACCAAACAGCATCACCACAGGCAGGGTTTTTTTCCCCTGCAGAAGATTTCTGAAGTAGAGCCAGGAACTTATTTCATAAAAAAATTCAATCCATAAATTATGATTAAATTATTTATAAATTTCACAGCATTTTGGGGGTATATCATAATATGTTCAAGAATTCATTCAATGAACAGAAGTTGAAATCCTCATCAGATATAATGCTTGAGTTACTAACATAAAAATTCTTGACATCTATAAAAGTTAATAGCCATAACAAGAAAAGCTGCCAAATCTAAGAGGAGAATAAAAATGAAATCTGTTTACTGTTAGTTTTCTACTAACTATATGGTTAAGACACAGCTTCTCAGGACCTCTATATTTTTCAGTTCCAAATATTTCATATTCCAATTTCACTGTCCATTTCTTATCTATGAATTATTTTCACAATGATTTAGGAATTTTTTAGAAATCAATTTTATTATTTAAAATATGCTCTTTTCCAGAATTAATTTTCATTAGAAGGAACATGAGCTCTTAGTTTGTATATCATTTTGACTATTTAATTGTATGTGAATGAATTTAGTTCCCTAGCTACACAATTCACTAATATGTTATTCCAAATAACAAATCTGTTAAATGGTAAACATCTGTGTATCTATATACCCTTTATGACACTCTTGTTTTTTCATAGGAACGTCATATTCTTGTGTTTCCTTGGAAATAATATTAATTAAACAGGGTCAGAATTATGACTCTGAGAAAATCAAACACCTGCTACTACAAAGTAAAGATAAATCACATATTATATCTTTGATGCCATGTAATAAAAAAAAACAGTGTGTGTTTCTGCAGATAGCTTTTTTATGCCTTCAAGTAGAACTAAAGCTATACTTCCTGCTTTCTCATTCCTTCAACATTCTAATTTTCATTATCCTGATAAAATGCAAGCAGGCATCTAGAAAGTAGGGGGTGGAAGCATCTTAAAACATCTTCTTCTTTAGTCTTTCCTTAAGTTTATTACAGATTAGTAGAAAGCTGCTTTGTCCATCATTTCCCCAGTCATTGACCCTTCCTCATTGACACTTATCTACCTAGCATTTCACTGTACTGCCCAACCAGCAATTCTTTACCTCTTTCTCTTGCATCAGAGTGATATCAACTTTGTTTTTAGTGCTCCTAGATACAATTAAAACTGGAATCATTTTCTAATAGTTCTAGGGAAATGGGGATTTAAAAGATTCTATAGTGTGGGTGGAAGAAAGTCTAGAATTTGGACAGCAAAACCATGATTTTCAAACTAGTAATGTATGACTCTTCAAAACAGGCAACTTTTTATTCTCTGTCTAGCACTAAATCCAAGAAGAGTAATAAAGCCTGGCAAATGGCTTTACTCCAAAGTCCCATCATCCTGTGAAAGTCCTGAAAAGCTACACAGTAGAGTTTCAGATGGAGACTTGCCAAAAGGCTGAACTTAGAACTATAGGATCAATCAAGCTAAATTCCTAGGGACACAGCCCCAGAAGGTTGTTAATCAGTTGATGATTTTGATCAATTGCACATGTATCTTACCTATGAAACAGGGAAAAAATACAACCATATTTTTAATTTTATGTGGCTTCTAGTTTCCACATTGATGATAGTGGAAAGTTGTGAAGAGACAGAGGATGTTTATAATCCTGGTTTGTGTTTCTTCTCCAAAATTGACTTTAAACATGATATAATAATAAATGAAAGAGAAACCAACAAACATAATTATGTGCTTAGTATATAGGGAAATATTACATATACCGACTTGGCCCTAAGAGATGGTTAAGTGGAAAGAGAGGTGGCCTAAGAGACAGGAAGACCTGTGGTAAAGTCCTACCCCATGAATATTGGCTTGTGACTTGACATATGTATCCTTTAATCTCTCAATACCCCAATTTTCTAAAAGTCCCTGAGTACATGCCAATATGTAGTGATAGTAGGAGTAACCTTATATAGTGAAAGCAGCGCTACTGACTGAACACACAGGATGGAATCAATGATCGGGATTTAAATGTTAGATACTTACTAACTTATGGCTTTTAAACAAACAGTTTATCTCTTTGAGATTTAGTTTCTTAATCTATAAAACGGATATAATGATGGCATTTACCTCACAAGATTGTTGTAAGCATCAGAGGTAAAAATATTTATAGTGCTATACAATGTTAGTTATTATTATTATATAATTAGAGGGAAGACCACAGGTTCTTAATCTGATAGTCTTGCTGTTCTTAAGTCATAGAGCTATAGTCAGTCATGAGCACTACATTTTAAAAATAATTTTGATAGCCTGATTCACATAGGAGATGGCCCAGATGAATATATAATTGGACATTATAATATATAAGTATCAGTTGAAGGACATGAAGATGCTTGCCCTGGAGGACTGGGGAAATATAACTATTTTAAGGCATTAAATATCAAGGCTATCATATGGAAGAAAGGCTAGACTTGGTTAAATTGGACCCAAAGGCTAGAACAAGCAGCATCTGATAAAAGCTTCAAACACAGAATTCAGTTTCATGCACAGAAAAATTTCCCCCAAAAAATAGTTTCCAAAAATGAAATAAGTTGCCTTCCTCTCCTCCCCACCCACACTCAAAGTTCTCAGTAGTGATTGGATGTCCCCTTCTTTATGATATTGATGCAAGGATATTTGATGAACAACAGACTGGTAAATACAACATTAGAGGCCCTTCGAACTCTGATTCTGGGAATCTTTTTATATCAGACCAGCTAGAAACAGCATGTGTGTGCACAGATGCTAGTGAGCTTTTTTGGTTTAAGTTACTTGGTCATATGAAATGGAGCACAAAGGACTAAAACAAACGGAGACAAATAAATAAATAGCAAAAACTCTAAAGCACCTTTCACTTTATCCCAATGTAGAAAGTCCATCATTTCTAACTCCATTAATAAGTCCACTACATAAAACAAAATTAATTTAGTGAAAAGTATTGCTTGGAAAGAATTAAAACTATGCAGAACTATTACTTTCACACTAATATACTTTTATTTAGAGTAATATCATTATTTAAACTATTCTGCACATATCTATTATTTTTTTTTCTGATTGAACCCATTAATACAGAATGTAAGCTTATTAGAATGTTTTTAGAACCTTAAGAAAATGGATTGTTGGGGCGGCTAGGTGTCGCAATGGGTAGAGCGTCAGCCCTGGAGTCAGAAGGACCTAAGTTCGGATCTGGCCTCAGACACTTAACACACACACACACACACACACACACACACACACACAAACACAGAAACAACTAGCCATGTGACTTTGGTCAAGTCACTTAACCCCAATTGCCCTTGGAAATAAAAGCAAAAAAAAAAAAAGAAAAAGAAAAAGAAAAGGGATTGTTACATACTTTATATTGGTATCTCTAGTACCTAAAACAGGGCCTGGAACATTGTAGGTACATCATAGTTTGAACCTCATTTGAACCTTATAGCAACTATGTTAGGTGGTTAATAGTTACTATTATCCCCATTTTGTAAATAAGAAAACTGAGAGTTTGACAGATTAATGGATTTGCCCATGATCACAAAATCATTAATGCCAGAGGTAGGATTTGAATCTTGGCCTACTTGACTTCACATACAGTATACTATCTAGTACATAGCCTCTCAAATATAATTTCAATAAATAGCTGATACAAAAAAATACTTTGATTACATCAGCCAGAACTCTGCTATTAAATTCAACCAATCTGAAAACCAACTGTGCATATTGACATATCAAATTTTTGAATTAAAAGATAAAACACTGAAGAGACAAAGAACCAATTGTAAAACATAATTACCAGAATGCTAAGGTGACCTTCTTTCCCAAAATAACACTGTGAGAACAAATAAATGCTATATTTTAAGAAAATGTATTACTTATGCTGTCACTAGAAATTAAAATGATTTATATTTATATTCATTGAAAACAAAGTACAAAACAAATAAAGAGTGTTTGCTTATTTGAAAGAGCAAGTAGTTATGATACTCTGTATGATAAATGTCATATCATTATAATTCATCTTAATGTGGAAAAAAAAAACAACAATCTCCTCTGAGACATCATTCATACATTACAACACAATGATTTTTTTTTTTTAAGGAGAAAGAATCTGAAGCAACAGCAATGCAGATCAAAATAGAAATGCAGACAGGTACAGCTTCATGCAGTTTTGACATATGAATGTCAAAATAGCATTTTCTATGAACTCTGTAAGAGCTGACCAACAAGGCTGGGGTATGACATCATGGATGTCACACAGGGCTACATCATTAACCCATGGCATGACCTCTGACCTATCCCCATTCTGCAGCCTGCTGGTCTTACATAATGGGAAAAGAATTGAATGTGCCACTAAAGCTAATAATCAAAAATTTTATAGTTGAGCTGTGTCCAGGTTTAAGGTAAAGAAAAGAGATTGGAAGGCTGAAAAGCCTTGAACTATGTTGGCCTCAAATTGAATCGCTAGGACTCACTGCAAATGTCTTGATCTTAGAAAAACTTGCTTTATTTTTTCATTTTTTCTCTATTTTTCATATCTGTATCATATTTGTTGTTGTTATTTAATTTTGAGGCTAGCACTAACATACAAATAATGTGAGCAGACATATTCCTAGCAGGGACACCATTACATTCCTGGTCAGAGGAATGGAGAAATAGGTAAGTTCTTAGAATGGAGTCCTTTAGCATTCTAAGGGACTTTAGCATTCTAATGGACACAATCAGGGAACCCCATTAATCTGTGGGACTTCGAATTAAGGGACTATCTCATGAAGCGTGTGGAGGCATGGGGATGACCACTTATTTGATTACCTCTGTTACTTAAAAATAGTTGTTGATGCAATTTTTGATGAAACAACGATTCACACAGAGATCATTTTACAAATTCCATGGGTCTGTTCAGTTAAACTAAGTTCCAAAACAGCATTTCAGTCAGCTTGCTAATCACTGTCAAATTTAAAGAACTTCTAAAGTTGTGAATTTGACATTCAATTAATAGCAATGAGCATATAAAACATATTTATACAATTAACTAATATTCTTTCACTGAATATGCAAAATGATGAATAGAATTAATGATACTATACAAAAATTAAGAAATGTTACTCACCATGAGAAATCTGACTGAATGGTAAATCATGAAGTGGAAATCATTTTGCAGTTTTAACTATAATCTATTAGAACATAAAAATTATTATTCGCATATTATTTACAGGTTGCTGCCATGATGTGAACATCAAAAGCACAAGACCATGTAGTATAATGGAAAGAATGTTTGAGTGTAGAGTCTGAGGCCTTGGGTTTGAATCCTATCTTTGATACATATCTTTGAACAGCTCACATAATCTTTCTGGGTTTCAGATGCCTCATCTATAAAATATAGTGTTTACCAGGGGTGAGGAACCTGTTGCCTCAAGGTCAAATGTGGCCCTCTACATCCTCAGGTGTGGCCCTTTGAATCCAAACTTCACAGAACCAATTGTGAAGTTTGGATTCTGTGAAGTTTGGATTCAGTCAAAGGGTCACACTTGAGGACCTAGAGGGCATCAGTTCCTTACCCCTGGCTAGACTAGACATGACCTACCTTCAATGTTTCATTCAGCTTTAAATATATGATTCTGAGTTAATTTTGTATAAGAACCAAAAAAAAAAAAAACGAAACAAAACAAACAAACAAAAAACCCCAACATCTTTGACTCAAAAACAAAAATACCCTCTATAAAAGGCATGAGGGGTCTAGGAACAGGAGAACTGAGTTCAAGTCCTATATTTGCAATACACTGGTTATGTGATATGTGATTCTGGACAAAGTCACAACCTCTCAGCGCCCTAGACAACTCTTAGAATACAAATAGCAGAAAAGGTGCCAATCTACCTTTATAAAGTATTTTCTTGATTTTACAGGTCCCGACAACATTAACAACAGCAGCAGAAGCAGCAGCAACAATAAACATAATAAGTATAGAGTTAAGTAGCAGAAGTTTCTGGATAATAAATATTTCAGTAGTTGTATTGCAAAGCTACATCATGATTATAAATCTTGTCCATAACACAAATATTTGGGTACCAAGGCCAATTCAAAATATTCAATTCAATGACATCAAGCATCCTTTAAATACGAGAAATGTCTCTAGATTCAAGAATTCAAATAATCTGTTAACATAACTCTATTTTTAGCACCTGGATCAAGGTTCGGGAAGGGAGGTAGGAAGGTGGAGTGTGCAGAGTCAGGGGACACCTTGATCTAACTGCAGATATACTGGATGTCATATGGGGCAAAGTGAAGAGGCCAAGAGGCATGAGGACAAGCCTCCACATACAGGTGTCAAGAGTCCTGAAATGTGCTAGTAGAAGAAAGTGACACCACTTCTGAGAGTCAACATCCAGGAATCTCTCATGGCCCTAGGGTATTCTGAGTGACAACTTCAAGGAGAAAATGGACCCCCTTAGATGTTTTTCCCTGTAGCATGTTGAGAGATGGAGGGAGGAAGCATCCCCCATATTGGTTACTTTCATAGACATACCTGATTTCACAAACTTCTCCATTTGCTGAAACCAAAGGTTCCACATGTAGGCGGTATGATGCTGTCCTCTATGAGCCAAGCAGAACTGAAGTAGCTCCAAAGAAATGCAAGACCTACAAATTTAAAAAAATCACCACCAACGTTCTCATAGATTTTTTGTGGCCAACCTGAGCTCGGATTGTGCTGATCAGTCACAGTTGGATGCACTGTAACTGAACTCTAACATAGTGATGTCATTTTGGTCATCTTTGAGAACAAAGCAATATAATCGTATAATATCTCCTAGTTTTATCTTCACCAAGCCCCTAGTTTATTATTGACGTTTTTAAAGATGAAGAAACCAAGGCTCAAAGGTTATAACTTTTCAGTGATCACAAAGATGCAGGATTTGAAATAAAGTATCCCTGACTCCAAGGCCAGTACACTGCTCGCCCAAGCAAGTGTTTCCAGGAGACATCAGAAGGAGCAAAGAAAACTTCAGTGCCTTAACAAATAAGTCCAGGGCATAGTTTTGCTTACTGTTATTATAATGAAGTAATGATTTGGAGAAGAATTTGAAGGAAAGGAAAAAGGAAATGATCATCCCTGAGACTTCTTAGAGCCATTTCCCCTTAACTCTAGGACCTTCAGCTTGGATTCTAATAATCACACAGTTAAGCATTTTCAGCCCAAAGGCCTGTTTCTGCACAACAAAAAAAAAATCATCACACACCTGGTATAACTGGCAATTTTGTCAGTATGACTGCAGGCCAAGACAAAGAGGCCCTAGCAGCTGCCAACGCTTCTGTCATTAAAATGCCTATCTTATTCTTTTACCTATGAATGTACACACACACACACACACACACACACACACACACACACACACACACACACACACACACACACGAATGTACATATTAGGGAGGAGGCCAGGAATGACAGACTTTCAATTTGTCTTGAAAATGTCAAACTGATAGCTAGAAATAATTTGTTGCTATTCGGTCATTTCAGTCATGTCTGACTCTTCATGGCTCCATTTGGCGATTTATTGGCAAAAAAAAAAACTGGATTGGTTTTCGATTTCCTTCTCTAGTTCATTTCACAGATGACGAATCTGAGACAAACAGGGTTAAATGACTTGTCCAGATTTGAACTCAGGAAGAGGAGTCTTCTTAACTTCAGGCCTTCTATTATATCCACTTTTCCACCCAGCTGCGCAGCAAGTGATAATAAACACTGCCATTTATGTAGAGTTTTACAATTTGAAAGTACTTTAAAACCCTAGGATTCAGGTGCTATTAGTATTCTTGTTTTACAGATGAGGAAATTAAGCAGGTAGTAGTTAAGACTTGTCCAGTGTCACATAAAAAATAAATATTCCAGGCCACATTTAATCCTTGATCTTCTTGACTCTAGGTCCAACACGAATCACTTATTCATCCACCTCTGTGTTGATTAGCTCTTCTTTTTTTATTTAACTTTATTAAAGTTTAAGTTAAGGTTTCTTTTCCTGCTACAATTAATCATTGTTTGCCTCAGACTCTGTATCTTATCTAAGTACTGTTGTTATCTTGTACCAAAACATACAATTTGAATCTTATGAACTAATTATTTGGAAAGATAATCAATATTAAATCATTCAGGCCAATCCTTTGAATTTTCTTCTTCCTGGAGAACCTTGAATAGGAATGGCATTTTTATCATCTGAAGAATTCTTCAGTTATCCTTGCATCCAACTGAGCAGAAAGGATTGGGGGGGGGGGTGTATGCCCATAGGCATGTGCCCATTGCCTGGAGTCTTAAGAAATTATAGTGCTTTTCTGGCAGATATGTTTTTAGAAGTTTTAATAAGGCCCCAGGAGCAATCAATTTACAATGTTCAGTTCTGCTGCCTTCCTCATCTTGGAAAATATTAAGAATCCAAATTAAAACTACAAGCAGAAAATTAATAAAACACAAGACTTTTCTGTCCTTTTATAATGATAAAGATCTCTGTGGATAGAAACAGAGTGAACTTGTGTTAGTTTGTTTCATTCCTTCATATTTGGTTCAATTCCATGATAATGACAAAAATTCTGAGCAGCAAGAAATGTTAGTAGAATGTAGCTGATGAGTAACGGGGAGTCATTTTTCACTGAGGAAGGGTACTCTTGGTGATTAAAATAATAAATGGTTCTATTTAGAGTTCTTTTAAAGGGACTGGATAAATAGATATGAGAATCCTCAGCATGCAGATGATAATATTAAAAAGATTTTTGTGAAATATAATAAGGTGCATGATGCATGCTCTTCTGTAGTAAAAAAAATAATAACAAAATCAACATGGAATTAGCAATGTTGCGATCTTAGAGGGTTCCTTCTGACTGGAGATAAAAGTAATAGTGCCATTATTTTCATATCCTGCTGCAATTAATTGAAAAAGTGTATGTAATATTTAGACTACAAGGGGTACTTTGTGGAAAAAAATTAAATTATTGCATAAGGATAGCTGAATATGTAGAAGAGGATGGAGAATATGATACCATATGAAAGCATTTCTGTCATCATGGAACTTACATTCTACTGGAACCTCCCCAGTTATTTGTTCCCATTTCCACACAAGATATAAGTTAAAATTGTCAGACCATTCTAAAATTACCAAAGAGAAAATATGTAATATTCAATGTTTCAACTTGTTTAATTTACGTGAAGATGGTATAATATTTACCCCACCCCCAAAGCCAGCTTTTATATCGAACTGTAATGTTTGCAAAGAGCTTTACATCCATTATCATTTGTTCCTCACAACAATCCTGGCATCTATTACCTCTTATTAACACTTTGGTCTAGGTGTTATTACCATTTTGCAAATGAGAAAACTAAGACTGCAAGAATTTAAGTGACTTACCTAGAGTCACACAGCTAGTAAATGTTTGAGTCAGGATTTGAACTTCATTCTTCCTAACTCCAAAACTTTATCTAATACACCTTACTTCCTCTCATTAAATATATGATTTGAGCAATACTTCTAAGTAAAACTTTTGCCTTACTAAATTTTGTGAATTCATAGGCCTGAAGGGAACCTTAGTATTTATTCAATCCTACTATTTCTTTTTACAAATAAGTAAATTAGAAAAGAAAATTACAGTTGAGTAATTTGAGACTAAGTATTACTAAATCACTTATCCATGTTCCCAATAGCTAGGTCAATAGTCCCTTCTAGCACCAGGTTCCAAGTCACTGAGTCCTTGGTATAACATTCTTTCTATTATACCACATTATACATTTGACTTTTAAATACATTAATTAAATATCATGCTTATTTCCTACCTGGTTCACTTAGAGATCGTTAGAGCAATCCCATGGTACCACTCTTTCAATTCAATTTTTTTTAAACAATTGGGGTTAAGTAACTTGCCCAAGGTCACACGGCTAGGTTTTTTGTTTGTGTGGGTTAAGTGTTTGAGGCCGGATCCGAACTCAGGTCCTTCTGACTCCAGGGCCGGCGCTCTACTCACTGCACCACCTAGCCGCCCCTCAATTCAATTTTTTACAAAAAGTTGATAAAACTCCTTGAGAAGCAGTCTTCTGCTTGAGATCACAAATACTTCACCAGCCATAATTTTGTTCTCATCTTTCTCAGTAACAGAAAAGATGGACAAATTAAAAATCAGATCAAACCTATTTCTCTCTCTCTTGGAAGGACAGCCTCTAATACCATTATTATTCCTTGAATCATGATGTTGTAAAGCAGGTGAATATGCTATAAAAACAACATGTTCTCACCATCTTCTCTCAACTTAGCTTCTTTTGATATCTCTCCTTTATTGTTGAGCCATTTCAGTTAGGTCTGACTGTTCGTGATCCCATTTGGGGTTTTCTTGGCAAAAACACTGGAATGGCTTGCTATGTCCTTCTTCAGATCATTTTGCATGTGTGGATACTGAGGCAAGCAGGATTTAAGTGATGGCCAAGATCACACAGCTAGTTAGTGTCTGAGAATAGATTTGAACACATGAGGCTGAGTCTTTCTGATTCCAGGTCCGGTGCTCTATCTAGCGTACCTCCTACCTGCCCTTTTATTCTTTAACTGATATTTTTAAATATTTTATGGAAACATTTAGTTTTTCATTCTTTTTTAATGCCATAATCTCTCCCTCGATGTGTTTTCTTTCTTTTAAAATATAATTAAAGAAGTTTTAAATACAATTCTATATTAGCGTTCTTTTTTAATTTTTATTTTTCAACATTCATTTCCTCAAGCTTTTGAGTTATATTTTTTCTCTCCCCTTCTTTCCTCTACCCCACCCCAAAATAGCAAGCCTACTGAATACCCCTTCTCCCAATCTGTTCTCTCTTATATCCTCCCCCTTCACCACCTTAACTTTCTAGTAGGGCAAGATGGGTTTCTATATCCCTTATAGTAACTTTATCATAAAATTCAAGTGCATTCTTCAAAATAAAACCAACAAAAACAACTTTCCTTGAGTATAGGACACTGGGCTAAATTTTAAGGAAGGAGAAAAGGTTATATCAAATGTGGTCCATGACTTCAATTAGGTGGGATACAAAAAAAAAAGGAAAAAGTCCCTGTCTTCAAGAGGCTTGCAATTTATTGGGGAACATAACATGCAAACAAATATATACAAATAAAGCTATATACATGATGAATAGGAAATAATTAAGAGAGGGAAGACACTAGAATTAAGAGGGGTTGGGGAAAGGATTCCTGTAAAATATAGGATTTGAACTGGGACTTAAGGGAAGTCAAAAACAGTCATGCGATATAACATAGAATGAATGCATAAAAGATGTGTATTTAGGGGCCTATGTAAAGTTTGAAGAGGTAAGGGTTATTGCTGACTAAGAAAATTAGGGAAGGCTTCATGGAGAAAATGACATTGGAACTATTCTTTAAAGGAAGGACAGAAGTTCAATGGGGGATAAGGGAAGCAGGAACTTTCAAATACATGGAAAAGCCTGAACAGAGAGGCAGGAAAGCAGAAGGCATTTGTGTAAAATAAGCAGTCAATATGGGTATAGGATATGGGACTCTTGAGAACACAGAGGATTGTAGAATTTCACCCATACTAGAACTGAGAATTGGGAAGGGTCAGCAGAGAAGTAATAGTACTGTAAAGGACTGTCAAATACGGTCAGGAACACAGGAGATTTTCAATAGGAAAACATATAGAAAAAACCAATGTGATAAGCAGTTAGCTATTTGTTTCCCATATTTATTCAGAGAGAAGCATAATTTTAACAATAACTCCCATACTCTGTCACAATTAGAAATAGAACATAATGAGATTAGAACTTCTACAAAAGTTTCAATAATCATCTCAAATAATACTAGAAAATAATGAATTTTTCTACTCAAAGAAAATATACTGAAACCTCAAATAGATAGGCAAAATGGTGAAATCAACAAAGATGACTGGAAAGAAAAATAATAGAATATCTTAAGTTTCTAATATGAACATCTTGAAAAAATACTAGAATCCAGAAAACATGGAAAAAGTAGAAATTTTCAGGATAATTATTTGAAGTAAATTCATAAATAATCAATAGATAACATGAGTATAGATAACTAGATAACTACTTGACGTGTAGTTGGGGTGGGGGTAAGGAGGAAGAAAAACTTGAGTTGGGCTGGGTTTAGGAATGTTTACTGGTCCCCTCTCTCAGTGGGCTTCAACCTTGGTGTATCTTTGATTATTCATGGTATACAACCAGTGGCAAATAAATATCTAACAAATGCTTACTTTCATCACGAAATGAAAAAGAAATGGCTTACATTACTGGAAGGCCATTGGAGAATGGCAGTACAAAATGAATTGAGAAGATAATGTGATACTAGATTGTGGAGAGTTTTGAATGCCGGGCCAAGATGTTTTAATTTTGTATAGAATAGAGAAACATTCTTTTTTTTAAATTTAAACAAATACTTTATTCTGTGTTGCATCATTCATTTCCACCAGATTTTGAGTTACAATCATCTCCCCCCCTGTTTTTCCCCTACCCACCCTCCCAGAACAGCAGTCCTGCAAGATATTGCTTCCTCCAATCTGCTCTCTCCCATATCCTCTCCCACACCCGCTTCGACCTCTCCATTAGAGAAAGGTGAATATTTGTGTCCCAATGCCTGCACATCTTCTCTCCCAATTACAAGCAAAAGAGTATTAATAATAGTATTTATATATATTTGAAACATTTAATCTTAAGGCCTTGAATTTCAGATCCATTTCCTTCCTCCCTTGTCACCCATTCCCTCCAGGGAGATAAGTAATTCAGTATATGTTGTACATGTCTAGCTATGCAAAACATTATCACAGTAGATATGTTGTACAAGGCTGCTTATAATTCCCTTCCACTCAGACCACCCCCCACCTGGTCCATTCCCCACTTGATCCTGTCCCTCTTCCATAGTGGGTACCTCCAACCTCCCCTCCCCCAAGGATGCCCTCCCATCCATCATCCCTCCTCTCATCCCCCTTCCCCCCATTCTGTTGTAGGTTGAGATGTCCCACCTAGTATGTATGTCATTCTCTCCCTGAACCAAATTCAATGACAATGGTTTTGCCTTTTTGCCTTCCTATTTTTCCCCTCCCCTGCAACCACATCCCCCTGCTTCCTCTACATGAGATAGTTTACCCCACCCTGTCTCTCCCCATCTCCTCCTGCCACTGTCCTCTCTAACCTCACAGCTGCACCCCTTGAGTATCCTCCCTTCCCAACAAATTCAACCTATGCCCTCTATCCATATATAACTGTAACCATATACACACACATTCACATATGTATTCATATGACCACACCCCTTCTTCCATTATTTTCATAGTGAGAAAGATATCATCAGTCACAGTTATTGCTTTTCCATATAGGAATGTAAATAGTTCAACTTTGATAAGTTCCTTTTGATTTCTTTTCCCTGATTACCTTCTCAGGCATCTCTTGCTTCTTGTGCTGCTGGTTTGGCAGCCCTGGGGCTAAAACCGTTCATGTGGACCTGGGCTCAGCTCTCCATGTGCTGCATGCTGTGCTGCTGGCTTCCAGAGCGCTGCCCACTCCCAGAGCACTGTGCTGGTCCTTCCTGCAGGGCTGCTGTGCTGTCCTCAGTGGGAGGTTAGCTTCTCTGTGTTGTTCTGTGGGTGCTGGGGCTCCAGAAGTTGTTCAGAGTCCCCTTTTACATAGTTTGGAGGAAATCTGGGGTCAGAGTGGCTCGGACGCTCTGTTTCTACTCCCTCATATTGGCTCTGCCCCTCGAGAAACATTCTTTTAAGTGAAGTAAGATGGTCAGATCTATGCTTTAGGAAAGTAACCTGTGCGCATTGTAGGAAAAGGAAAGCTGTTACAACATTGTATGTAATTATTACTCGAATAAGGGAACTGAATTTTTAAACAAGGTTCTAAAATTTAGAGAGTGGGCTCCTTCAGCAGCATAGAAACAACTGAGTTTAGTACCTCGTTAGCAATAATGAGTATTAAAATGTGAAGCTTCCAGACATCATGATTCCTTTCTCTCTCTTCACCATCCTAAGCCTGGAAATTGACCCAGATGTTACTTGAAGTAATCTTAGTATTTCTTTTCCTCTCCTTTGTTAAACTCATTTTAATTTGAGGGCATATTTCTCTCTCTAAGCCCTAGGGGCCAAAGCTGTTAGATATATACTCTGTGTCTAAGGAAGCGGTAATGAAGGTACACACCTTATTAGTGACAAAGAAGTGGAAAAACACTCTCTACCTCTGCAAGAGATTGACTTTTTTTGTTTTACACTGACATGCTTGTTTCAAAGGAACATGTTCATAAAATGACTTTACTTGAGCATAGCGATGAGTACTGAACAGCTTCAAATGTAACTACACAAGAATCATTCAAACTTTGGAAACATTAAAAAGTCGAAACTAAAGCCCCTTTCGTTATGTTACAACCCACAGACAGACTTTATTCTCTTGATTCCATCAATATATTACCAAGGATGTATGTGCATGTGTTGAAAAAAATAGCAAGCTGAACCTTTTTTATATTTGCCATTCAATTATTTTCTCAATCTAGCACTGAATTCTTAAGATTCCAACCAATGAGACCTTACTCATATCTGAGAAAGTTCACCCTAACCTCACACTACTCTTGTCTGTCTTTTTCAATCAATCACCTGCTTTGCTATGTTGCAAGAGAACAACATTGGCCACTGCCTATTTTAAGAGAAGAAATTGTGTCTGACAGCCAGAATTGTGCTATATCCAATTTCATTTTCTGCCTCTTTCCACTTCACTTTCGACACCTTTCTGCAAACCCCAGTGCTTAATTGAATACCTAGGGGTGCTACATGTGAAACGTTTTGAAGGGATTCAATGAAGATGATTTACAACAATATATAAGATGACAGATGTACTAAGGAGGTTTGAAATATAGTGATGTGATATGTAGGAAGCACCTGCTACCACTGTGTTATTTATTAACTTCCTGAGAGGTTAAAACTTCTTGGGTTTGTTGGCCTCTGTCTATGAATCCTCAAAATCTACCTGGCTCATCAAGTGTTTAAGACCATTTTCCCTCTAAGCTGCCTCTAATATAAAAGGTTATGTGTGTTTTTAAAAACGTTTTCAGAGCCAGCTTTGTCCAACAAGCAAACCACAAAGCTCCCCTCTCCATCTCCTACTCCATCTATTATGTTCCTATAATTCAGGATTGATTTCTGAAAAGGCAACTTAAAAATCTTCATTTCTCCCTGCCTTGCAAATGCACTGTAGTTTTCATTACACTTGGCAAGGTAGCAAAACCATAATATACAATGTGAAAAAATATCTGCTTCAGGACAGAATTAGGTTCATGGATTAGGAATATAGATGATGTAGTTAGCAGCAGTGAACAAGAACAGTAATTCACATGCCAAGTTTCAGCAAACGGAGGGTGCTTAATGCTCATCTTTCCTGACCTGCTAGTCCTACACAAGAATTCTCTTATGCTGCAATTTACACAGAAGCCACACTCTAAAAATATAATTAGGAATTAGTTTTTTTAGGTGCATTGTATTTGTAGGGTAAAAGAAGAGTGTTAGTGGATATTGACAGTTATTAATAATAGATGTTATTTCTCTAGCACTTTATCATTAAAAAACTTTTTTCACAATGGCCTTGTAAGTACAAAAATGTAACCACATGGATTTATTTAAGCATAAAAAACTGGCTAACTGACTTGCCTATAATAATACTATCTAATATTTAGTTTGCCTCCTCCATTAATCCTTATCTCTTTTCTCATCTTCATCTTTCTCTCATCCATAGGTTCCTTCCCCTGCTACATGCAATCATTCTCTCATCTCCCCTCATTTTTAACATGCTCCAGTCATCCTGATATTTTTTTTTTGCTGTTTGGAGGGCAATTGAGGTTAAGTGACTTACCCAAGGTCACATGGCTAGTTTTTGTGTTAAGTGTCTGAAGCTAGATTTGAACTCAGGCCCTACTGACTCCAGGGCCAGTGCTCTATTCACTGTGTCACCTAGCCTCTCTCATCCTGATCTTTATCTTGCCACTAGACCCAGGGGGCTCAGGAGGAGAAAGTGAGGCTGGTGACTTTGCATAGTACTCTCTAACTTAAATCCAATTCACTTGCAAGTCATGCCATCATTTTCCTGAGAAATAAAAAACAAGAATCGCCTGTGCTTGCATGTATACATGCACATACACACATATTCCTTGACTTGGTGCTTCCATCCCTTGTTATCTTTCCATTTTCCTTTGCACAGCCTCCTACTTACTACTTTTTAATCTGGCATTTAACTCGACTATTCACAAAATGCTACCTCCAAGAGTATGGATGACTCTTTAATTGCTCTTGTTTCAATTTTCATTCTTCTTGACCTTTCTGTAGCTTTTAACACTCAACCACCACATTTTCCACCTTGACTCTAATCTTGTATTCCATGAGATTGCTCTTTCTTGGTTCTATTATCTACATGATCCCATATATCAGTGTCTTTCTTCGGGGCTTTATGGTTCCACTTCTCAGTAATTTTGAATGCACCTCAAGACCCTGTCTTAAGCTCTCAGATCTCCTATACCTATTTTCTTTCATGGATTCAATAGCAATTCTAAAGTGAAAATTATCAAGTCTTTATGTTCAGCACTCTTCTTTCTCTTAAATTCTAGTCCTAATGCCTAAGTTACATAATAATAATATCTTACTAATAGCATAATAATTTATTTTAACATCATATAGTTCTACATAATAGTTTTTTAAAGTTTGCAAATTTTATGTATATTATATAAACTTGATCAATGATAACTATGCTTCAAGGGTTGCTATTATAATCCCAGGAAATTGAGGCTTAAACAATGTAAATGTTTTGGGGCAACTACGTGGAGCAGTAAATAGAGTACCAGCCCTGGAGTCAGAAGGACTTGAGTTCAAATCCAACCTCAGACACTTGAAACACTTATTAGTCGTGTGACCTTGGGCAAGTCACTTAACCCCAATTGCCCTTCCTTCTGCCCTCCAAAAAAGAAAGGAAGAAAGAATTTAAATGTCTTGATGAGGGTTTGTAAAGCAAAACACGAGCAGCTTTTCAGAAGAATGCTACTGTGAATACTTTATAATGTTCTGATTACACAGTATAGTTAACACTCTATTCCATAACAAATCAGAGCAAAACCTTCACACAGCATTCACAATGTTGCAACTTATCACAGAAAATAAAAATACAGCATTCACAAGATCTTATCACAGAAAATGGCCATATAGTTTCCACCACAGTGGTCACAAAGTTTTGAACAAAGAACAATAATTTAGTAACTCAATCATTCAATTATCTCAATTGTTCAGTCATCCTTAAGGAGGTTTGCCTCCTCAAGGGACACAAAGTACAATTAGTCAAAGTTCTCTACTCCTGGGGTGCACTAAGTTACAAATCAATCACTTATTCAGTCATTAATTACTAAGTACAATTATTTAGTCAATCAATCACTCAATCAACTCAATCAATCAATTATCCTTCATCATTCACTATTCAATCATCAGAAAATACACAGAACCTCCACCCCTAGATCACCAGTAATTTCAATTAAAGCCTTCTTTCAGCTTGACTCAGGGTGGTCTCTCAAATTCCATGAATCCCCTCCAATGGTCCCAGATCCTACCTGGATTCACCAAGTGTCACCTGGGTTCAAAGGCAGACAACTCCCAGATCCTTGTCCAGCTCTCCATGAAGTTCCTTCTCCACATTGGAGCTCACAGTGTCCAGTCCATCTCAAATCCTTCACAGTCTCTGTTCCTGGGAAGACAAGACTTAACAAAGCCACAAACTGGTTCATGCAAAGTACCAGAATCACAGTCATGCTTCCACGGTCTTTGTCAGCTCTGGCTGGCCCTTGGAAATCCTCAACAGCCTCAGCAGCTCTGGCTGGCCCTCAGATTCATCAGAAGTTTCAGCTGGTTCCCAGAATCAAAATCACTCCATCCAGGTTTTCAAAATCAAAATCATTCTCTCCACCCTGGGGGGTGGGGCTTTCCTCTTCTGCCTCCTTGGCTCCTCTTACGCCTCCCCAGTGGCAGCAGCTTCTACCTCCATGGAGTTTACTCTAAGAAGTCTCTCCCTCTCTGGGGCTTTTCCTTATATATACACAGCATTAGCTTCCTGTTTCAGCCAACCCTTTCCTGTTATGTCAGGAAGAGGGATTCGTACATTCTGTTTCTTTAACAGAGGCTTGATTAATTACTAAGTGCTAAGTACCTGTTACCTTTGCCAATGCAAAGGGATCTTCAAATTCAAATTACACTTCCATTACAGGGTCACATGACTAATAAGTGCTTAAGGTATGATTTGGTTTCAGGTCTTCCTGATTCTTAAGTCCAATGCTTTCTTTTTTAGTACGTTATCTATCCACTCCATACTCTCTAATTAGAAACCGAGTAGGCATCTCAAACTCTAAATATCCCAAACAATATTTACATTTCCCCAAACACCCACTACCTTCCTCAAATTTGTACATGTTGGTGGCACCACCAATGTTCCAGTCAATAGGATTCCTAACACAAGAATTACCCTTTATTCTTCTTTCTCCCTCAACAACTATTCAGTTGACAAATCTTACTAATCGTGTAGCTAGTTCTACAAGATCTCTGGAATCTATTCCCTTCAGTGTCTCAAACTAATCCATTATAATGTAACACAAAAATTTTACCACTTCCATGTTGTTAGACATGTAAATTGGCTTCTTGTCTTTTGCAATTACAAGTAATGCAGTAAGGCGCAACTTTGAATAGATATTTCTTTTTATCATTCCACTTTTAGGGTATATGCCTAGTTAGAGTACCATTGGATGAAAGAATATGCTTTCTTGGGTAACTTTCAGTAGACAATACCAGACTGCTTTCTATAAATGTGTGTGTGTGTGTGTGTGTTCCTTTCCTCATAGTTTTTATTTTCCGTGTTTGAAAACAGCCATATCTTGACAATTTTCTTTTTAAAAAGGGGTGGAGGAATACACATTTTTTAAGCCATTAGAAAAACACTTAAAGGATGCTCATGGAAATAAACAAATGAAAACCTTTAGGGACCATTACATGCCTATTAAGTTAGCAAAAGTAAAAGAAATGAAAGTCAATGCAAGTGTGATTATGGAGAAACAGGTATATTCAGCATTGCTTATAGAGTTGTACAATTTTAAAATATTTTTATAGAATAGCAATCTATTAATAGGCAATAAATTATATAATTCACTTATTTATTTTTAATTTATAGAGTAAAACATTTCTATAACATAGAATAATAAAAAAGATAATTGCACATGAAGAAGCAAATCTATTATTTTAAATATAATAGTTATCATGCAAATTTCTTCTTTCCCTTCTCCTTCCTCCCTACCCCAGAGATGACTACCATCAGACATAAATATATGTGTGTGCATATATGTATGTATACATGTAAAATCATTATATACATATTTCTATTTACAAGTTCTTTTTCCACATGCAGATAGCATTTTTGAATAAGTCCTTTTATATGTAATTTGGGTATTTATAATAGTCAAATGCCTTAGTCACTCAAATTTGTTCTTAAAACAATATTGCTGTTACTGTATACAATGTTCTCTTGGTTCTGCTCATTTCACTCTGGATTATTTCATGCAATTCTATCCATGTTTTTCCAAGATCACTGAGCTCATCATTTCATATAGTACAGGAGCATTCCATCAAAATCATATACCACAACATATTCAGCCTTTCCCCAATTGATGAGTATTCCCACAATTTCCAGTTATACACCACCACAAAAAAATGTTGTTATAAATATTTTAAAAGATATATGTTCTTTTCCCCTTTCCCCTAATCATATTTGGAAATAGAACTGGTACTGGTACTGCTGGGTCAAAGTGAGTTTTACTTTGATATTTTCATAACTCTTTGGGCATAATTACAACTTGCTCTCCAAAATGGTTGGATTGGCTACACCAATTGGTTGGATTGGTTCCACCAACTTTGAATTAATGCCCCAATTTTTCCACATCCCCTCTGATATTTGTTGCTTTCTCCTTCAGTCATTTATCTAGTCTTATAGGTGTAAAATGATATATCAAGGTTGTTTTAATTTCTATTTCCCTAATTAATAAATGATATAGACTCTTTTTTTTATTTAACTATGAGTTGTTTTTATTTCTTCATCAGAAAACTACTTGTTCATGTCCTTTGACCATTTATCAACTGGGGAATGAGTCATATTCTTATAGATTAGACAATGTTCTTTATATATATGAGATATGAAACCTGTATCTGAAAAATCATCTATACAATTATCCCTCCCCCAGTTTTCTGCTTTCCTTCTTGTCTTGGCCGCACAAAACCTTTTAAATTTAATGTAATCAAAATTATCCATTTTATACCTCATTCTTCTCACTCTTTCTCTTGCTTATTCATAAATTGGTTGCCTATGTATATCTGGAGATAAGTAATATATTCAATATTCCTTCATTTTCTTGTAATACATACTTAAATATTGTTTTACTATTTCCCAAAAGTTTTAATAAAAACAAAAAAGAGCAAATTAAAGATTTTCAAAATTATTTGTAATTATAAAAATTAGAAGGCAACTTTAATATTCAGCAAGAGTTAAAGAATTGCATATATTATGGTACATTACAATGGAATCCTACAGTACATTGAAGTCTAACCAATATATTGTATATTAATAAAGCTAAAAAGACATTTGTGAAATAATGTAATATGAAATAAGCCCACATTAACTATGACCACAGGAATGGAAAAATGAAGGAGAATTTAAAGTGTATGAAGGGACTAAAAAGTTATAAATTATATACTGAAATTAATTTATTTGCATGTAAAAAGTTGTAAAATATGTTTTTGGTTATATTGGCATTTTTTTAAGTTTATGACAGATAATTTAAAATAACTGCCAACTCATTTGCTTAAACTTTTACCATGATGATTTCTTAAGAAGAATAATGTAAACATGTATAGAGAGAATCCTTTAGTTAACTCTTATGTACATATGTATGTATATGTATGTATGTATGTACATTTGTATGTATGCATATATGTATTTGTAGTTAGTTTGCATCCTAAAATTCAGCAAGCAAGAAATGGTGAACAATGATATTGTGTTTTGTCTTTCATTTTCAAAGAGAACTATGGCTTCAAGGAAATAATGACATGACTTGCAGTTGACTTTGATTTGAGTGAGGGAAGACTGTGCAAAGTCCCCAACCTCACTTTCTCCTCCAGAGTCTTCTGGATCCAGTGATCACGTTGGATGTCTGGAGATGACTTAGGATGCAATGGGAGACCCTGGTTCTTTTAGGCTAAGGTCTTTTCATAGTATTGTCTTGGAGTGAGGTAATGCCCATGAATAATGATAATGATTCAATATAAAATGTGGTTTTTCCCCTTCTCTTCATTTCAAGGGCATGCAAACCTAATAGGGATTTTGAAAAACAGTAGGGGACAAATATGGTGGATGTGGGGAGTAGGGAGTTAGATTCCAAATGCCTTTAGCATTTTACTGAAAGGTCATTCTCTAAAAAGGAAGGTGAGTACAGTGGTGCAATCATATATTTGGCCAGTGGGTAAAAAGAATGTCTAATATTTCCCCAAAATATGTTTTCTTCATGATGGAGATTAAAAGTATAAATGCACACACTGATAAATGCACATTGATGCATATATATATATATATATTCGTATATGTGTATATGGACATATATCTACATGTATATATGTACAACCATTAGTTTGGTAGAACTCCTAAAAGAAAGATTTCTATATGGAAAAAAGTCCCACTTTCAGAGAAGAAATATGTATTCCAATCGATATTCGAAGAATATACAAATCTTTCTTATGAGGGGAAGAGGCGGAAAGTTTTTGTTTGTTTTTGTTTTTCCTAATCAAGAAGCATATTGTCCTAGGATTTTTAAATGATCTATATTTAAGTCCTGGGATTTAAACAAAAAGAAATATCTCAAAACCAACATTTCCTCTTCTCAGAAAAATATATTACCTCATTTGAAGTCTATAATGCCCAAAACTAAAAACTGATCAAGAATCCACAACCTCAAGTTCAATAGATCCATGTTTGGAAGCAAATAGTTTAGGAATACGAGAGCACTTTCAAATAGTGTACAGGTAAGCACAGAACAGAGAATAGCAGAGACAACATGTAAACTATACTCTTGAAAAGACTGGACTCCGCACAAGAATGACAGGAAACATTTCCAGGAGTCAAATTTGGGAATCTTCAGCAGACACCAGTGGCTCTGCAGTGCAGAAGGCATGAATTGTGTCCTTATATGTAGACATACTTTTTTTAACTTGTTCCTTATATGTATACATTTACATATGCAAAATGGTGCATTGATAAATCATTGTACTTGGCATTCAGAAAATCTGTTTTTTAGTCCATAAGATGGGTTAGAATCCTGCCTAAGATATTTACTAGTTGCATGGACCTCCTGCCCAAATCACTTAAGCTCTCTGATAATCAGTTTGTTCAACAGAAACTCTAAACATAAAAACAAAATTTCAGCAATATGTCGCAAAGAGCATACATTATAAGTAGGCAGGATTTGTACCAGGAATGCAGGGTTGGTTCAACATTAGGAAAACTATCAGAATAATTGACTATATCAATAAAGAAAACAAGAAAATCATATAATTATCTCAATAGATATAGAAAAGGCTTACTGACAAAGTAAAATACTCATTCCTATTAAAAGAAAAACATTAGAAAGGAAGGGAATAAATTAATCTTTCCTTAAAATGATGAGTGGTATCTATCTAAAATCAACATCAAGTATTATGTGCAATCTGGATAACCTGGAAGCCTCCCAACAAAATTGGTGGTGAAGCAACAATGTTCATTATCATGACTGTTATCCAATAGTGTATTGAAAATGCTAATTATAGCAATAAGACAAGAAAATGAAATCAAGGATATTAGAACAGGCACTGAGGAAACAAAACTATTACTCTTTGTGGATTATATGATAGTGTACTTAAACAATTAAAACACTAGAAAAATAATTAAAAACATCAGCAAAACTGCAGGATATAAAATTAATTCAGAGAAATCAACAGTATTTCCATATACTACCAACAAAGTATAGCACCAAAAGATAGAACAGGAAATTCCATTTAAAATAACTTTAGACAGTATAAAATGCTCTGGAGTCTACCTACCAAGACAAACCAAGAAACTATGTGAATACAATTACAAAACTCTTTTCACACTAATAAAGTCAGATCTGAACAATCAGAAAACTATCAATTACTCATGGGTAGGTTGAAAAAATGTAATAAAATGAAATTCTACCTAAATTAATTTACTTATTTAGTGTCATGCTAATCAAACTACCAAAACACATTTTAAAAAAATTAGAGAAAATAATGGCAAAATTCATCAGGAAGAGCAAAAGGTCAAGAATATCAAAGGATTCATTTTTTTTTTTTAATGAAGGAAGGCAGCTTAGCCATGCCAGATCTCAAACTGTATTACAAAGTGATAATCAGGGAAAAAAAAAAAAGTCTAGTACTGGCTAAGAAGTAGAGTGATGAATCACTGGAATAAATTAGGTGTACAATAAACAGTAGTTAATGACCAAAATATAATTTTGGGTAAACTCAAAGATCTAAGCTCTTAGGGCAAAAAAAACACTATTTGACAAAATTACCATGAAAACAGAAAAACAATTTGGAAGAAACTAGGAATAGGCTGACATTTCACACCATATACAAAGTAAGTTTGGAATGGATACAGATTTAGACATACAGGGTGATATTAAGAGTAAATTAGAGGAGCATGTAAAATTTTACCTGTCAGATTTATGGATAAGGGAAGAATTTATTACCAACCAAGAGAGAGTATTATGCAATATAAAAATAATAACTTTGTTGACATTAAATTTAAAAGGTTTTGCACTTTGTTGGTAGTATATGGAAATACTGTTGATTTCTGTGGATTGGTTTTATATCCTGCAGTTTTGCTAATGTTGTTAATTATTTTATCTAGTGTTTTAATTGTTTAAGTACACTATCATATAATCCACAAAGAGTAATAGTTTTATTTCCTCAGTGCCTATTCTAATATCCTTGATTTCAGTTTCTTGTTTTATTGCTATAATTAGCATTTTCAATACACTATTGAATAACAGTAATGATAATGAACACTGTTGCTTCACCACCAATCTTGTTGGGAGGCTTCCAGGTTATCCAGATTGCACATAATGTTCGCTGTTGGTTTTAGATAGATACTATTCATCATTCATTTTAAGGAAAGATTAGCTTATTCCTATCCTTTCTAGAGTTTTTTTTTTAAATAGGAATGAGTATTTTACTTTGTCAGTAAGCCTTTTCTGCATCTATTGAGATAATAATATGATTTTTGACTATATTAATAATAAAACCAAGAAAATATAATTGTTGCCCACAGTAACAGCAATATCATAATGATGATAAACTGCGAAACACTTAGGTACTTTGATCACTGCAATGATCAAGACAATTAGAAAGACTAATGTTGAAAAATACTATCCACCTCCAGAGAGAACTGATGAACTCTGATGAAGAAAGAAGTGTAATATTTCAAATCTTTTTTCCTGCTTTTTCTGCAACATACCAAAAATGGAAATATTTAGCATGTTTTCTCACATATAATTAATAACATATTGCTTGCCTTCTCAATGGGAATGGGAGGGACTAGGAGGAGGGAGAGAATTCAGAACAAAAAAAAATTTCAAAATGATATTAAAAGGAAATAGTAAATTTTTAAAGGAAAAGAAAATATCTGTTGTCAAAATTATGCTGGAGTCATCTAAAACCTACAAAGGAAAACCCTTTTCTTCTTTATTTCTTTTTTTAGTTATGCTTAGAAATCAACAAACAAAGCAGGGCTTCATTTACTGATTTTGATGATTGGGTAGAATTAAGAAAGTGGTGGGGGAAATGTTTTTGTTTTTTAATGCAAATTGAATTAGAAGTGTGTTGAATCTTTTTTTTTTTCTTCCTGAGGAGCTGGTTGCTAGACATTTACTATCTTACATCTACATTGGCCTTTATTATTGAATTCCTGGGAAATTTTTTTTTTAATTTAGACTGCAAAAAATAGATGAGATTAATAAGAAAATCAAATAAAAGCATTAACTTGTTCTAAATCAGAGAATTAAATCTCCTAGGAAAGAATTCTTACTGAAGATGCTTTATTTTGCTTTTTAAATTGTCCTCCCATTCTACCTATTCCTGATTTCCTAGTTTCTTCATTTAGGTCTTACCCAATATGGCTGCCTTTCTAAAACCTTAGTTGATTTTTATCTGAACACAAACACAGAAGACAGGATCCTAGATAAATAAAGCATTCTCTTCTCTTATACTACTCCTAAATCTAACAATTTTGTACAATATTAAGAAAAGAAAAACAACTAGAGCTCAAAAATTAAAGACATATTTTATAAAACAAACTTTTTTCTAATTATTATGCTCCTGTTTTAAATGACTTCATTTCATGTATTAAATAGAATTTGAAATGAATGTATAAAACTGTAAATTTCAATGACTTCCTAAAATAATTTTTACCAATGAAAATGATAACAAATTATTTTAAAATTGATTCATTTATTCTTTTGTAAATTATCTTTAAAAGTCATCATATCCTTATGAAATTTTTTCAATTATCTAAACAAATATGGTGTTAAAATATTTTGCTGAATGTAATTATGTAATACTTTTACCACTGCAACACTCTGAATGACAACATTTATTGTTAGACATAAATACACATCAACTAATTCTACTGATTAGGATTGTATAACATTACCATTTATTTGCTGAGGATTCAAATGTAAAGTATATGAGAATTTTATTTGAAAGAGTGTTTCACTTGACCTTGCTCTTGCCATATTTGACTTGAAAATATTTTTTTTCAGAAATCCTAATATTACATTTATAGTCAAATAAACCATGTCTGTCACAAGTCTCCAGAACTAAAGTTAAAACAACATGTCTTATTTGTTAAAATTACCTAGTCTTTTTTAAACACATGTATTTAGGAAAATCTATGGATATGTGTATCTTAGATTATTAATTGGCCCATATCATATGTTTTGCATTACTTTTCAGGGAGTTAGTTGAGTATGCTAAAAAATCTATACACATATTTTTCCATGACCCTCAAATCAGCATCTATATTCATATTAAGAATAATTCTAATGTAACACAATAGAAATAATTTATATCTCCACTATTTTATACCTTGCAAACTGTGAATTTGTCTGCATTTATAAACATTTTAAACAAATAATGAACATCAATTTTATTGGACATCTGGAAGACAGATATATGCATATATAGAACAACTAGATAGCCCAGGGTTTCAAAACTAAATTTTGGGTTAGATATAATGTCCAACAATTATCTAGCAATAGTATGCAAGTCCCTAAAGCAAATGAAATATTATCATGATCATATATTGGCAGAAAATTCAAAGAAACCATTCAAGCCAAAGACAAGACACAGAATACCTCTCAAATATACCCTTTGAACTTTAAACAAACATCTGGAAAACCATCAAAATCCCTTCTTCTTTTCCACTTCAATGACAAAAATGACTTCCCAAACCCTGCCTTGCCCAGAGTGGCTTACACGACCAAACTTTTATAAAATAGTCAGTTTGAAAAAAATAAAAAGATCATCAACCATATATGCAATGATGTGAAAATTATGGACATGGCTAAGTGCTCTTTATAAATCAAAGATTTTCATCCTCGAACTTTATTAAAAAGCAGTCTTGACCTCTGAATGGACCTTACCTTCCTGAACTGCTTGAAAGGGGTTGTTGCCATCCACAAATGTCACAGAAAATGTGATTTTCTCTGTCTGTAAGATCTCCTCATTCTGGTTGAGATCAGCAACTGCCATACGAAATACCTCATCATCCTTTTTGGCAGATTCATCAAAAATTGCTCCTGGAAAGAAATGATTACTGCTATTAAAAAACAGTATAAATAATCTGTCATGGCCTTTGGAAAGATGCCAATGCTTCTGTCTTGTATTGGGGAATCTTGCATTCCCATTTAAAGGGTATACTTTATTTATGACAGGAATGAACCCTGTTCTTAGTACAGTGATAGTGTTAAACTTCATTCCACTAGAAGTGATGAATAGCACAGAAGCCTGATATTGCGGAGACAACATTAGGAATACAATATAATTAACTGGGGATAAAATGGCTTATACTTCTGCTTTCGGCTATGTTGAAGTCTTTAAGGGATTTTAAGTTTTACAGGGCTTTTCCCCTAACTCTGTGGCAGTGTGAAAGAGGAAAAAAAAGAGTCACCAACATATATCTGAAAGGAGACTTCATGTACTTCTGTGATATTTCCTCTAACTAATAGATGTATGGATACAGGAGTTTCTGGCTGCATACAGCTGGAATCAAACTTAAAATACAAGTCTAAACAAAAGCACTTTCTCCCCATAGAACTTCCTGGGAGAAAGTTTCAGTACTTGTATTTTTTGTTTTCAATAATTACCTGAGAAGTGTCAGACTGTACACAATAACCTTCAAAATATTTGCCAAAGATATGCAAGTTTGGTGGGGGAATTCTCTCTTCAGTTCTCTGATATGCTGATGCATGAAAGAAATTATTGGAAAAGACTGGTTGCTCCTCCAGTCTCTAAAAGTCCCTTAAACCCAGAAGAGATGAATATTAAGATTCTCTTCATAAAAATGATTTGATAATCTCAGTTTCTATGTCAGTGAATCCTAAACCTGACTCCTTCATGTAGGCACAGAAAATAAATTGATGTCAGGTAGTACAGATTTGTAGTGATTTAATTAAACTTTTTCATATAAAATAACATACAAAATCCAATATTAAATAGAAACAGTTTCCAAAAACAAGTTAAGACAATTGAGAAAGTATCCTCTATTTCTCAAAGACTTTCACTGCTGTGTAATTTCTTATTTGAAATTCTTTTTAGTTCTTTTTTTTTTTGCTCTGGAAATCAGTTATGCTTTTAAAATCCTCCATTAAAGTTATACTCTGGTGCTTTAGTGTGGCATGGATGTTATCATTTATCAGTCAACATTAATTTATTTTTAAACATTTTTCAACTGATATTTTTTTTTCTTCCTAGTCCAAAATGGGGTAGGGAAGAAAAAAAAAAGAAAAAGACACCCTTGTAAGAAAGATGCATAGTCAATTTAAACAAATGTCCTGCATTTACCATGTCCAAAACACATGTGTCTCAATCTGTATGCTGAATTGCTTACTTCTCCTGTAGGAGGTATACAGCATGCTTTATAACAAGTCCTCTGAAATCATATCAACAAGTAAACATTGAGTGCTAACTACATGCCAAATACTTTACTAAGTTTGAGAGATACAAAGGAAGGAAAAACATGTCCATTACCTTGAGATATTAATATTCTAAAGGGAGACACAAAGCAAACAACTTGTCCAGAGTGCTTTACATGACCAAACTTTTATAAAAGAGACATGATTAAGGAGTATAATGAAATATAATATCAGAGGGAACATGCTAACAGTGGGGAAGGAGTGGGAAAGGCCTCCTGCAGAAGGTTGGGATATGAACTGGGTCTTGAAGGAAACCAGAGAATCTAGGAGTCAGGGATGAGAAGGGAAAATATTCCAGGTATAAGAGACAGTCAATGAAATGACACGGAATTGGCAAAACCAGTATCTTACAGATTACATGGAAATGACTGAAAAGGCCAGAAGTTGTGAGGGACATTAAAAGCCAAACATATGACCTTGATAATTGATACTGGAGGTAATTAGGAGCAACTGGAATTCATTAAGCAGGACAGATGACACTGTCACTTAGGAAGTTTAGGGAAGGATGGATTGGGATGGTGAGAGATTTGATAAGGAAGATACATTGGAAAACTATGCAATGGTCCAGGCATGAGGCAATGAGGGTCTCCACATTTCTCACAACTGTGTAAGGGAAGAGACAAAGATGAACACAAAAGATGCCATGAATGTAGAAAGGGCAAGGATGACAAAAGCTTCGATATATGAGCTGATTGGGATCAAGGAATCAAAGATGACAGCAGGCTTGTGAGCATGGTTGACTAAAATAGTGGCACTCTCAATACTAATAGGAAAGTTGAGGAGAGATTTGGGGAGGGAAAAGGTAAAAGATTCTATTTTGGAAAGGCTGACTTAATAATTTCAAGAATATATCTAATTCTACAAGTTTAGAAAGCAGTTGGTGACTCAAGAAGGATTTAAAGCAGAATTAGGAGAACTTTGTACACAGCAATATTGTACAATGAACAACTATGAATGACTTAGCTATTCTCTGCAATCCAATGATCCAAGACATTTCCAAAGGACTCATGATGAAAAAGGTTATCCATCTCCAGAGAATTGATGGAGTCTGAATAGAAACTAAAACACATTATTTTTTCACTTTTTCTTTATTCTTCTTTTTATTTTTCTTCCACAAAATGATTAATGTGGAAATGTTTTACAGATTGCACATATATAATCTAGATGAGACTACTTACCATATTAGGTGGTGGTGGGGAGGGAGGGAGAGAATTTGAAACCTAATTTTCAAAATTAATGTTAAAAATCGTTTTTGCATGTAATTGGGGGATTTTTTTTAAATAAAAGAATGGGGTTCAAGAAAGAGGATACAACTATATTTATAGATCTGGAAATCGTATGAATAGATGTAACTGACTGACCCCGAGGGAATTGATGAGATCATCAATAAAATAAGTGAGATATTATATATAGAGAGAAAAGAGGACCCAGGACAGAGTGCTTGGGGACACTCATAGTTACTATGCATAGCCAAGATGAAAATCCAGCAAAGACCTAGGAATAGTAAGACAAATAAATAGGAAGGAGGAGAACCAGGAAACAGCAATACCATGAAAACCTAGAGCAAGAGTTTAAGATTGAAAGTTGGTCTACAATGCTACATAGAATTCAAGAGAATGAGAACTAAGAAAAGGCTTGGCTTAATTTGACAATTATGAGAGAACCAGTGATTTTGGAGAAATCAAATTCATTTGAGTAATGAGTCATATCAGGGTGTGTGTTTGTGTGTGTCTGTGTGTCTGTGTGTCTTTGTGTGTGTCTGTGTGTGTTTATTGTGGAAGAGTGAAGAATCTCAGCTCAATCAAGAAAAATATTCTGAAAAAAAATTCTAGGGAGGCAAAATGAAAATCAGGGGTATTAGATTCCCAGTACATATTTACAAGACTGTTTTTCTTTTTCCTGATGCAAGTACCAAAATGGGAGAGGACTCAAGATGGTTGAGTGAAAGATCATAATTTTTTTCTTAGCACTCAAAAGTCATCCTCTGAAATAATCTATAAGACAAACCAAACTAAATTCTGATTGTAAAAGCCAAGAAAGATCAAAGTTAGTGTTTTTTTTCAAGCAAAGGGCAACTTAGGATAATAGACAGAGAGGTCTATACCAGCTGAGTGGGGACTGGCCAGGAGCATAGGGCAGCAACAGGGCACCAACAGGCAGAAGAAGCATCAAGATGCCGTGGTAGGGAACAGTACTGGGATGGTAAGGATACTGAACACCAAGTCAGTAAAAGAACCCAAGGGACTTATATGCACCCTGTACACATACTTGGAGCTAGAAGAGGTGGCATCTTGCAGCTCTAGTGCCCATCACCCAGTTCCCATTCATACAAGATACTAAAACTAAGAGGAAACCAGCAGTTTAGTTGCACTGAAACTGAAGAACATTGAAGCAGATTAACAGGGACTGCATCAAGCAGCAGTCTATGGAAACACAATGACACACAAGTGAACCGATACAAATTTTATTGGGAATTTGCAGAGTGAAGATCAGGACACCGGAGAACAGACCTCTTTCTAGACCTTGCCACTTGAGAAGTACCAAAAGCTTAGAGATTTCCAAAATGAACCGTGAAAGTAGCAGATGGACATAAAACATAGAAGATTAGGCCAGACTCCCTGCTCAGAGTTGAGCAGATGTCAACATTAACACATGAAGTAGTCTAAAGTCAAGAACTAGTCTGAGTAAACCAAAAAAAGAGGAGAGAAGAGGAAAGGAGAGGACAGGAGAGGAGAGGACAGGAGAGGAGAGAACAGGAGAGGAGTGGAGAGGACAGGAGAGGAGAGATCATAAAAACTACTATAGTGACAAGGAAGGTCAAGATGCAAAGGGTTTCTAAAAGTCTAAAAACAAAGTTTCAATGAAAATAGCAGATTGAAGATAAGTCCTATAAGAATTGCTCAAAGAATTCAAGGTAGAAATAAAAAAAATTTTAAAGATTTTTAAAAATCAAATAAGTATTTGATAAAAGTTGGAAAATAAGTTTATAGAAGAAAATGATGAAAAAAGAATAAGCAGTTTAGAAAGAGATACAAAAAGGAAACCCTTCAAAATAAGAATTTACCAAATGGTAACAGAAGTATAAAATCTCACATAAGAAATTAACTCCTTAAAATTAGATATGGCAAGAAGTAATTCTGGGGTGGAACCAAGATTGCAAAGTAAAGGCAAGGACTCCACTGAACTCTCCCAAATCCTCCCCCCAAACAACATTAATAATGCATCAAAATAAACTCTGAAATAGCAAAACTAACAAAAAACAAGTGAAGCTTTTTTATACCTGAGACAACTTAGAAGTTTGGCAGGAAAGGTCTGTCTCACTAGTATGAAATTAGAGTGCAGTCTTGCACAGACTACTTTAGTGAAGACCATGTCCTGGCAAGCTAGCAGCATGCCTTGCTGGTGACTGAATGAGTTGCTGCAGTGCAGGCTTCTAGATCTTTCAGTACAAAGACAATAATGGGCTCAGACAACTCATCAGAAAGTGGGACACTTTACTGGCATTAGAAACAGGATTTTGTTTAATTGCTCATATTCAATTCTGCATTGCAGTCTCAAGAGGCGTACACCAGAGCTTGTGTCCACAGAGGAGTAGGAAGATATCTAAACAAATTAAGGAGTGAGAAAGAAGGATACATTGGGATAGTAAAGAAGAGAAAGGTAGAATGTGGTGAATTACCTTACATAAAAAAGATGTGAAAGAGCTTTTTACAATGGAGGGGTATTTAAAGGGTTCTGGGCAATGATTAAACCTGACCTTCATTGAAATTGGCTCAAAGATGGAATTAAACACACACACACATACACACACACACACACACACACACACACACAAACACTCAGTTGAGTATATAAATTGATACTGCCTTATAGGGAAGTAGGAGAGGAGAAAGATGTGAGGAGTCTGACAGAAGGGAGGATAGATTGGGGGAGATGATAGTCAGAAGCAAAACATATTTGAAGACAAACAGGGTGAAAGGGGAAAGAGAGGAGAGAGGGAGAGGAGAAGAAGAAGAAGAAGAAGAAGAAGAAGAAGAAGAAGAAGAAGAAGAAGAAGAAGAAGAAGAAAAAGAAGAAGAAGAAGGAGGAGAAGAAGAAGAAGAAGAAGAAGAAGAAGAAGAAGAAGAAGAAGAAGAAGAAGAAGGAGAAGAAGGAGAAGAAGAAGGTGGAAGGCAGAAGGAAGAAGAAATAAGAAAGAAGGAGGAGGAAGAAGACGAGGAGGAGGACAACGAGGAGAATGAGGAAGACAAGAAGGAGGATGAGGAGGAGAATGAGGAGAAGGAAGGAAAAAATAGTGCAAGGGGAGCTAGGATGAGGCTAAATACACACTTAGTAATTATAAACATGAATGGAATAAACTTACCCATAAAATAGAAATGAATATCAGGGCGGATTACATGATTTAGGGGGAAAAAGTCATACCATACTCAAATTAGGAGAGCATGAAAAAGTTTACCTTTAGATTTATGAATAAGGGAAGCATTTATGGGCAAACAAGAGATAGCATTATGGGATGTAAAATGAACAATTTTTATGACATTAAACTAAAACATTTTGCACAAAAAAAACCAATGCAGTCAATATCAGAAAGTAAGTAGAAAACTGGGATGGCGGGACTCATTGCTCAACTATATAGAAAATTGAGTCAAATTTTATAAGAATACAAACCATTCTCCAATTGATGAATGGTCAAAGAAAATGAACAGGCAATTTTCAAGTAAAGAAATAAAAGCTATCTATAATCAAATGAAAAATATATTCTTTAAAACACTATTAATTAGAGAAACTAAATTAAAACAGCTCTAAAGAGGCGGCTAGGTGGCGCAGTGAGTTAGAGCGCTGGCCTCAGAGTTGGGATGACCCAAGATCGAATCCGGCCTCAGAAAATGAGGACCCACACACAAATAATGACTAGCCGTGTAACCTTGAGCAAGTTACTTAACCCCAATTGCTTTAAAAAAAAAAAAACCTAGCCATGTGGACTTGGGCAAGTCACTTAACCCCAATTGCTTTCCAAAAAGCAAAAAAAAAAAAAAAACAGCTCTAAAATGCTACATCATATCTATCAGATTGGCTAATATGATAGAAAAAAGAAGTGACAAATTTTGAAAGGAATAGGGGAAAATTGAAACATGGATACACAGTTGGTGGACATGTGAATTGATGCAATCCTGCGGCAGAGCAATTTGGAACTATGCCAAATGGGTATAAAACTGTACCTATCCTTTGATCCAGCCATACCACTACTTGGTCTCTACCCCCAAAAGATTTTTAAAATATAGGAAAAGGATCTGTATGTGCAAAAATAGCTGCTCTTTTGTGGTGTCAAAGAATTGGAAATTGAGGAGATGCTCATCAATTGGGAAATGACTGAACAAGTTATGCTATATGATTGTGATGGAAGTCTATTGTGCTATAACAAATAATGAGCAAGATGTTTTCAGAAAAACCTGGGAAGATTTATATGAACTGATGCAAAGTGAAGGTGCAGAATCAAGAAATATTATACAAGGCAACAGCAATATTATACAATGATCAAATTTGAATAACTTAACTATTCTCAGCAATACAATCATCTAAGAAAATTCTAAAGAATCTATGATGAAAAATTGTGTCAACTCCAGAGAAAGAACTGATGAAGTTTGAATGCAAGTCAAAACATATTTTTTAAACTTTATTTTTCTTGGGTCACTGTCTGTTTTCTTTTAAAATATGACTAACATCAAATGTTATTTTTCATAAATTCACAGTCATAATCCATACCAATTGGCTTGCCTTCTCAAAGATGGAAGAAGTGAAAGAGGCAGGAAGAGAATTTGGAACACACGTTTGTTTGTTTGTTTGTTTTTAATAATGTAAAAAGTTGCTTTTACATGTAATTTTGAAAATTAAATAAAAGTTTGAATTTATCCAGTAGAAGCTATTGCTCTGGACATAAAAAATCAATATAGCAAAGCAAAAAATGAAGAAAAATATGAAAAAGACAAAAATATGAAATATATCACACACACAAACTGTGATGTGGAAAAGAGAGTGAGATAATTTAAGAATAATTACACTACACATAATACACAAATGAAATAAGTATCTAGACATCATTTTTCTAAATTACAAATCAAAATTGCCCAGGTTTCTTAGAAGCAAAAGGCAAAGTAAAAATCAAAATAATTCACCAATAACCTCCTGAAAGAAATCCAAAAGTAAAAAACAAAACAAAAACAAGAAATTTTTATAAACAAAATCCAGAATTCCCAAGACAAGGAGAAAATACTGTAAACAGTCAGAAAGAGAATTTGAACATAATGCAGTGAGAGTGGCTAGGTGGTGCAATGAATAGAGCACCAGCCCTGGAGTCAGGAGGACCTGAGTTCAAATGTGGTCTCAGACAAGTAACACACTTACTAGCCATGTGACCTTGGGCAAGTCACTTAACACCAATTGCCCCACCTTCCCCATTCAAAAAAAAAGCAACACATTTTGGGGCAACTAGGTGGCACAGTGAATAGAGCACCGGTCTTGGAATCAGGAGGATCTGAGTTCAAATCTGGCCTCAGACACTTAACAAAATAATTAGCCATGTGACCTTGGGCAACTCACTTAAACCCAGTTGCCCTACCTTCCCCCCTCCAAAAGGCAAAAAAATTAAAAATAAAAATAAACATAATGTACCACCTGACAGGATTACACAAGCTTTAGCAGCTACCATTATAATGAACCCAAAGGATTGTAATAATCCAAATGTCACAGAAGCTAGGTTTAAAGCCAAGAATAATCTAGTCAGTAAAGCTGAATATAATCCTATAGGGGGAAATGGACATTTAATGAAATAGAGGACTTTCAAGTATTCTTGATGAAAAGATGGTAGCTGAATGGAAAATTTGACATTCAAATATAGAACTCAAGAAAAGTATTAAAATATGGACATTAGTGAGAAAACTTTGCATTCCTATATGGGATGATGATACACATAATCCCTCACAATCTTATCATAATTAGGGTTGCTAAAAAGAAACTAGCTGGAAGGAAAGTGCGTGATAATATTATGTTATTGTAATTATGTTAAAATGTTCTATCATGTGAGAAAGAGGGAGGCAATGACAAAGGGATCAGGGGAAGAAAGGGGGAAATTACCTTATATAAATGGGATGCACAAGAAAACTTATGGAATGAAAGGGTGAAAAGGGGAACAGTGAATATTTGAGCTTCACTCATCTATTTTTTAAGAGAAGAAAGTAAAATTAATAAAATTAAAATAAAGTGAATTTACAGAGAACAGGCAAATGAAAATATATTTCAGAAACTACTAACCTTTGTTACATTTCAGCAAAACTGCAATTAAAGTAAATTACTTACTAAATTATACAATACCCAAATTAACAAAAATAAAATCATGCAGTCACAGAAATTGAAATACACACACACACACACACACACACACACACATACTAAAAATGAAAAAAAAAACAGTCCAATAGGGTTGCAAGTGAATATAAAAAATATTAAAATGTTACTAAAATAATACACTTAAAAAGAAAAACAATCTTCTAATCTTTTATAAGGAAAAGCAAGGTCCTGATTTCCAAATCAAGAGAAAAAGATCAAAGAAAGGAAATTAAAGAATAGTTTAATTGAGTGTTATTTCAAAACTTATACATAACATCTTAGCAAGATTCAGCAGTTTAGCCAATATATTTTTACTATTACCTAGCTAATTTCATGCCAAGGATGCAAGGATGGCTCAACATTAGGAAAACAATTTACATAATTAATCATCTAACATAAAAACATATTATTATATCAATCAAATGCAGCAAAAGTTCAACAAATATCAACATTCACTAATGTTAAATAAGCTAAAATATGATTATAGAAGGATACTCCTTTAATATGATTTACTTCAATTCACTTTAACAGATATTTTTAAGCAATTTCTATATGTAAGACAGTTACTAAAAGAAAACTATACTTGCCTTTAAGGAGCATGTTAATGAACAATACTAAAATATGTAAAATAAATGCACATTAATTTGGTGAGGGAAATGGTAATTGGGAGAAGAGAAAGGTCCTCATATAGGAAGTGGCAGTAGAACCAAAGTTTGAAGGGAGTTAAATTAGACATATCTCTCATTATCTACCTTCCAAGTTGTAAAGGTCAAAAGAGAGAACCTTGTAGACGTGAATAGTCTTTGTAAAGGCAAGGAAGAAGAAGGTAGAACATGTACCCCAAACAAAAAGGAGCTGAAATAGTTACAGAAAGATAAATGGGCAGCAGAGTGGTGGGTCTTTCAACAGCAAAAAGGAAAGTTGTATTTTATGAGAGTTACTGAAGTTTTTTGTTTGGTTTTTGAGAAAAGGTATGGCATGTTCAAATTTATGTTTTAAGACTAGAAGTTGTGTGGAAACTGAATTGGAGAAGGAAGAGACTAGTATTAGAGAGACCAGAAGTTTCAGGGAGTCTATTGCAGGAGTACAGGTGAGAGGTGATGAGGCCTGAACTGGAGTAATAACTTTGTAAGAAGAAAGAAGGAGATCAAAGCAAAAGATTTGGGGAATATAGGACACATACATACGTATGTATATATGTACATACATACGTATGTATATATGTGTATACATACTGGGGAGTTGTTGTTTTTTTGTTTGTTTGTTTTGTTTTTGCTTTTTTTTTTTTAGAGGGCAATTGGGGTTAAGTAACTTTCCCAAGGTCACATGGCTAGGTTTTATTTATTTATTTATTTATTTATTTTGGTTGTTTGTGTGTGTGTTAAGTGTCTGAGGCCGGATATGAACTCAGGTCCTTCTGACTCCAGGGCCAGCGCTCTACTCACTGTGTCACCTTGCCACCCTACTGGGGAGTTTTTACAGTAGAGAAATCAAAAGTATAAACACCAGGAAAGAGGGGGAAAAAGTATACTTATTTAGAGATGCTATGACAACTTGCTTAGAAAACCCCAGATAATTAGTGAGAAAACAAATGGAGATGATTAAATAGCTGCAGTAAAACTGTAGGATACAGAATAATTCCATAAGCATTTATATATAGTACTAATGAGAAGGCAAAAAAAAAAGTGTTATTTTGAACTACAATATGTATAATGTGTGGATACTAATGTACAAAGATACAAGCAGGATTTATGTAAATACAATAAAATTATTTTTATGGAAATAATGACTTAAATAAATGAAGAGAGATTCATTATTCATTGTTGGCTAACACAATGTAATAAAAATAATACTATAAAAGCCCTTTCTCCTCTTAAAAACACTATATCTATGGCATTCAGGACATTGATCTTTTTTATTCTCTTACTATTTGTCTGACTGCTCCTTCTCAGCATGCTTTATTGGATTGGTATCTATCTCCTCCATGGGAGAGCTCATCTGCTCCCATGATTTCAATTATCAGCTCTATGAAGATGACTCCTAAATATTCATTTTCCCACATTGCCAATTGTTTACTGAATATCTTCACTTGGACATCTCATCTTAAACATCTGACCAAAATCAAGCTCATCTCCCCCTTTAGACCCTCCTATTCTCCAAATATTTTCCCATTGAGCCTCTCAATGATCGATATTTGAAACTCTAGAATTGTCTTAACTCTTACCCTCTCCCATACCCCTTGCACAATCAGTTGTCATATCCAATCATTTTTATCTCTACAATATATCTTTCATCCATCCCTTTCTCTCCATTCATGCTGTTACCACCCTAACTCAGGTACTCATCACTTTATACTTGTGCCATACTATTATCATTATAATTGGTTTCCTTCCTCTTAATTCCCCAATCTATCCATCACAGAGCAGTCAAAATATTCTTTCTAATTCTGATCATTCCAAGAAAGAAAGAAAGAAAGAGAGAGAGAGAGAGAGAGAAAGAAAGAAAGAAAGAAAGAAAGAAAGAAAGAAGAAAGAAAGAAAGAAAGAAAGAAAGAAAGAAAGAAAGAAAGAAAGAAAGAAAGAAAGAAAGAAAGAAAGAAAGAAAGAAATTCATACCTATTGTCTTTAGGACAAAATATAAACCTTCAGCCTTATTTTTAAGATCCTCTGTAACCTGATATGTCTTGCCTAGGGAGGCAGGTAAGTGGTGCAGTGGATAGAGTTCTTGACCTAGAGTCAAGGAAACTTCAATTCAAATGTAGTCTTGAACACATAATTGAATGACTGTGAGCATATCACCTTACCTCTGTTTCCTTGGGTTTCATTGATTATAAAATGGGGATACTAAAATCATTTATCTCTCAGAGTTATTCTAAGGGTCAGATGAGATAATATTTTTAAAACCTTTAGTTCAGTGCCTAGTACATAGTTAATCTATATAAATGATTCCCCCTTCCAATATTTTTGACATTAATGCCCTTCATGCATTGTATGCTCTAGTCAAACCGAAGGACTAGCTATTTCCCAAGCTTCTTATAACACATCCAGGTTCCCTGCATTTCACTTTCAAGAGTCACTGTCCTTGCTGCAATGTACTCTCTCCCATTTCTACCTTTCAGAATCCCAGAATTCTTGGTTTTCTTCAAAGCTTAGTTCAGAAGCTATTTTCTTTGGTTGTCCTTCCTTGATCCCCTTCTCCTAGTGAATGCAAACTCCCCCTTCTATTTTCCTAGAACCTGGTCTAAATGCTGTGTTTGCTGCCATCAAACCTTATCTACTAGCAGGACTCTAAAATTCCAAGATAATCTCCCACTCTGATGAGGCAAAATGAAGACTTTTGTGTTGATAATATGGTTACTATTTCTTAAACCAAGAAAATCCCACTTAATGCTTTTTTGTAGTTATTAAATAAAAAAAAATATTGATTCAAGGAAGGTCTATCTGTTTAACCAAACTTAATAAGACTGATATTTTAAAATAAATAAATAAATATTTGCTCTCTCTTGATACGCGAAAAAATAATTACTTCAGTGATTGTAATGGCAATGGAAGATAGGAAAGCAATAGGAAGATCTTTCCCATCCATCAATAGGCCCATATGACCTACTTAAGTCACATGGAAGTCTAAGTCACATGAATCTGAGTCACATGAAGCTTGTTGTGAGAGTAGCTTGCTGAACAGGTGGAACAGGGCCCAGAAAAAGTTGGTCAGAGTAGTTAGAGTTGAGGGTGAGAGAAGAAGCAAGCAACATACTGTGAATGTTCATTTGTGGGAAGACTCTAGCAGGGGTAAGGCTTGGGAATAGTGGTGCCCCCTGCAGTGTTATTGTATATAGATTCCTTTGTTGCTATAATAGAGCTGGCTTTCTGGTGCTTAGATTTGACTCTTTGGTGCTTGAATAAATGTTTTGGTTATGTCTTCATTGTGGAGAGTCTGTTATATTTTGCAATTAAGGATTATGCCAGCATTTTCATAGCCTCCGTACATGCTATTAATTTTGTTTTGGTGATTCATCAGTAGAATACATATCAAGATTCATTACTGGTATCAAACTTTCAAAGGTATTCTTCCATTTTAGAATGTGTGACTTCGAGGGTAAGATGGTAATGAAACACAGAAAATAAGGTTCAAAAGAATTACCTGGCTAACTATGCCAGTTACATCACTGTAGATAACCATTTTCATTTTTCAGAATATGCCATTCTAAATCAGCATATGAACATAAGAGCCCATGAGAGCTATGTCACCACCCCATCCCTACACATACATTAGAGGGGCCTTATTCAATGTATTCTATTTTAAATGATGTATTTATCAAACATGCTTACACTTTCCCTACATGCCAGGAAAGAATTCTAGCTCATGACCAGGTATTGAAAAGAGGACAAAAACCAGACAGAAGCAAGTTGGAAGTAGCAACTCAGATGTTATCAGTGTGCAGAAAATGTTTCAAAATTAACCTAAGCTGATACAGTCACTGAGGTGGAAGGTGGGTTTCCGAGAAAGCTGCAAAAGTTGTTATATGCCACTAATCCACTTATTCAAGAAGGAGAAGAGATTTCACTCAAATGAACCATTTTGTATTTGTTGGGAATGTTTTATTTGGAAGAAATTGAATTGTAACATTTATAAAAAACATTTATGTTTAGAATAGTAAATGAAGGCATAGAGGGTTCAAGAACATAGATCCATTCATCTTCCTAAAAGACAAACAAGAGAAAAATGAGGTGGGTTTTTTCTTGCTTATACATATTACCAACTGTGTACACACACACACACACACACACAGACACACACACACACACACACACTCACCTAGAAGGTTGAAAATAAGACTTAAGTAAATGTTCATAAATAAGGAATAGACATTGGGAAATGATGAGTTATCGCAGTTTACATTTTTATCATTAAGAGTAACCTTTTTTGGGGTGGCTAGGTGGCGCAGTGAGTAGAGTGTCGGCCCTGGAATCAGAAGGACCTGAGTTCAGATCTGGCCTCAGACACTTAACACACACACAAAAACAAAAACCTAGCCATGTGACCTGGGGCAAGTTACTTAACCCCAATTGTCCTCCAAAAAAAGCAAAAAAAAAAAAAGAGTAACCTTTTTTTAAACTTGTAATTTCATAAGGAGTCTAATTTGTTAAAATAGATAGGAAAACTACAATTCATATCCTTGTGAAATTCAATCTTATAATGACAGCTAGAAATGACTGTAATAATCTAAGGAGACCTTAGTTAAAACAAAAGAAAGCTGACAATGGGGCAGCTAGGTGGTGCAGTGAATAGAGCACCAGCCCTGGAGTCAGGAGGACCTGAGTTCAAATCTGACTTCAGACACACACACAAAACTAGCCATGTGACCTTGGGCAAGTCACTTAACCCCATCTGCCCTCCAGAAAGCAAAAAAACAAAAAACAAAGAAAGCTGACAAAGACAAAAAAAAAAAATAGATGCAAATTGCCATTATGAAACTGAATGACCCTTTTGCACTATTTAACAATTTAAGTTTGAACTTCAGCCATGTAATACAGTTTCCATGTATACATGCATATGCATCTATCAATATGGAAACTTTTGGTGGAGTATTTTTCTTTTCTTTTTCTTGGCTTTCTTTTGTTTAATTTGTTTAGTAGTTACATGGTTATTAGAGAATGTTTGACAAATGAAAAAAGCAAAAGCTATGTAACACTGCTCAGTTACATTTAACATAACTTAGAAAGGATATAAAAGAGTCAAGCAGGATAAATTGTGGCAACAAATGATAATTTCTATTAAATAGAATAAGAAAGCTTTAGAGTTGGGTGGGGCATTCCATCCTATCCCTGTATCGAAATTCCTTCAACAGTTTCCCTGACAAGTAGTCACTCAGCCTCTGTTTCTTCCACAGAAGAGGAATTCACTGTCCCCTAAGGCTTTCCCTTGTATTTTTATACAAGTGGGCTAGTATTTCAGATACTTGAGGAGAACAATTATGTCCCTACTCTGTCTTCTCATAACAAGAAGTACCTTCATAAAATGTAGGTCATTAAATAGACTGAAATTCCAAACGTGTGAAGAAAATTAGTGAAATCATAGAACAGCAAATAAGGGGTGGGGGTGGGAGGGGGGGAATAACTCAACCCATAATCCATTAAGTAAGAGGTATCATGTTGAAGACTGTAGGAAAAATAGGAAGGTGGGGATTGTTGAGAGTCCGAGAAACTAAGAAGGGTTCTATGTCATGGGGGAAAGAAAGGAATTATCAGAGATTTCAAAATTACAGAATTAGAGTACTGGAGAAACTTCAACTTGTACTTGATGAATACATTTGATAATATCAATGATTTTTTTTCCTCTCCTCTGCTTTAACATTGTCAGGGATAGGGTACCTAGAGACTAGAAAGAACAGAACAAAACCAGATAATAGGCAGTTTTATATAGGATAATTAAGGTGCTAGGAAGAAAATTAGCTGCTCTAGTTCCATTCAAGGCTCCAAGCCCAGAGGAAGTACAGATGTGAGTTCAGGGGAAAAGTGATAGACCTTATTATAATGTAGAATTAAAGAATTGCAAATGTTTTCTTGATTTTTAAAAAAGATAAAGAAGGGAACCATCAAACTATGAACCAGTCTTAAATTACAGTATTAAATTATATGGATTCCTAAGAAAAATTTAGAATATATAATGAGCAAGCAGATGAGTAGACTTCAAGAAAATGAAGTAGTGATCACAAAAAAGCATTGTGGCTTTATCAAGATCACTCTACTGGTAGAGGAGGACAATGCTGTACATAGAGTTTCCCAAGATTAAAACACATTTGATAAAGTATTCAATTGTATGGTGATTCAAAGTCTATGACATATAAAGAACAATGAAAGGAAATGGAGACAATCTAACATAGAAGAGAAGGTTTATGGGTGGAGATTATTCAATGTGGAGTATGGGAGGAGTACATAGAAACTACATTCAAGTCCTTGAAAGGGGGTCATTAAGAATGAGAGGAATTAGAATTGGCACTTTGACTCCAAAGAGCCAGACTAAGAATCAGCTTTATGTTTGTGCATGGAAGTGCTGGTGTTGGGCAGTAAGGTTGGGGTACAACCATTTTAACAATTAGAAATATTCTTACTGGAGGTTCTCAAGCAAAAGTTAGATTACTACTTGTTGCATGACTTTTAGTGGAGATTTTTTTTTTTCCTGAAATGGGTTATGCTAGAGTTTGATCCCTTTCAGTTCTGAAATTCTGAAATCTCTTTCTTTTGGGCAACCCCTTCTACCAGTTAGCAGTTCTTATTCAGATCAGACTCTTTGGAAATTCAACCCAATTACCTCAGCTCTACTTTATTTTTTTTTTTTAAAGCAATTGGGGTTAAGTAACTTGCTCAAGGTTACACGGCTAGTCATTATTTGTGTGTGGGTGCTCATTTTCTGAGGCCGGATTTGATCTCGGGTCATCCCAACTCCAAGGCCGGTGCCCTTACTCACTGCACCACCTAGCCGCCCCAATCTACTTTATGAGGACAAAAGAACTAGTCTGTCCTCTGGAGTCAAACCAAACAAATCCTTTGTCTACAGAAGAGTTCTTCAAATGCCTATAGGTAGCTGTCATGTTTCTCTTAAGTATTCTCTGGGCTTAACAGATCCAGCTTTTTCAATCAGTCCTTATAGGACATAGTTTTAAGTTTGCTCAGCATCTTGGTCTATATGAACAATTTTCCAATGGATTTATCAAGAATTAATGTGAATGCATTTGATCAAATTCACTGATCATAAATCAATAAAAAAATTAAGGATTACCTCATGAGTACAAAAGCCTAAAGACAGAATAAAGGCTACTTTCATATAGAAGTGATTTACTTAGTCTTAGAAGCATCAGCTTTATTAGTCCAGGAGGTAGAGAGAGAAAGAAAAAAGTACAACTTACAGCCTTGGGGCAATTTATTGGTCACATTAGGATTTACAGATCTGTGGAGCTATTCAAAATTGTTAAATCATCTTTCCTTACCATTTTAGATGCAGCTACTCACAAGAGTTTTTTTTTTCCATTAATCCCAATGGTGAACTGTGCATACACATTAGCTGTACTGTGTGCAAATATCCAAATCAAGGGATCTATACTTTTCTGCAATTATATCTGGAAGTCCCAGGACTGTCAGTGGAAATTATGCATGCATTTCAAAAAGAGATTGGATTCTCAAAGGCTTCATAAATAATCTGCCAATCAGGCTCCCTCTTTGTTTCTATCAGAAATATCTAACATTCTATCAGATCTCTGGATACTCAGCAAATTTAAACATTTTTACAATCCTTCTAAACATCAAAGTGAGAATTCTTATTGAAGGACACCAAATTTAATTTGCCTATTTGCAGTCTCCAATTAGCCTGTTGAAAATGTCCCATGATAAGAAATACCATTAGAGTAAAGTCTTTTGTGACAGACCAATTTCAGCATATCAGTATTGGATTATAAACTGTGAGGTCAGGTACCTTATCTTATATAAACTTCATAGGTGCTTCAGAACAAAGAACCCTACCTTCTACACAGTTCCTGTTTGATTAATGTTTGTTTTCATTGCTCTAGAGGAGTACTTTGCAGCCCAGACTACAATCAATATTCTGCAAGAATAATCTCAGAATGCAAACACTTTAAGAGGAAATTTTGTGTAGAGTGTTGGCTAAAAAACCTAGGTTGAAATCCTGCAACTGCCAAACACTGTTTGTGACCCTGGACAAGTCACATAATTCAATGACCATTTGATGAAAATCTCTGAGATTATAGATTGGAAAGAAGGTACTAACCTGGATTTGTAAAGTGAGTTTCCTCACTTGGGAATTCTCCAAGTCACTGATGTCACAGGTACATTCTCTATGTCTACAAATGATTAATTCAGTTCTGGCTCATGAGAAATAACTCATTATAGCAAAAGTAGTAAACTAGTAAATATTAATTATTTTGGAATAACTACTGAACTAGGTGGAGGCAGATTTTGGGTTTAGTTATGGAGATTCTCCATGAGACATTAGGGCAATTTCTATCCTCTCTGATTGCCAGCTTCCTCTTTTATAAAATAAGGATATTGTTATTGCCCTACCAGTCACAGAGGAGTCAGATCAAATATAATAAGCAGTTTGGAAATTGTCAAACCCATGCCACTATTAAGTAATATCTTGATCTCTTAGTGGGTGAGGAAGGGAGAAGATTTTCAGTTATTTTATTGATTTATCCCAAAGCAAGAAGTTTTCAATTCACCTTGCCTGGTTTTCTCAGACCTCAAATGTCCCAACTTGGAAATCAAATGAATACTAAAAGATTCTAGGATTCTGGAATTTGGACAAATTATGTCCAGGGAAAAGGTTCATCTATTAGTCAACAATTGTTTACCATGTACAAAGCATTGTGCTAAGTTCTCAAAGACAAAATAGTCTCAGTCTCTCTCTCTCTCTCTCTCTCTCTCTCTCTCTCTCTCTCTCTCCATATGTACATACATACATATACATATATGCACATATATATGTAATATATATAGACATATATATATATATGGAGAGAGAGAGAGAGATCTTGTATGTACATAGTCATTTGCATTCCTTGTTAGAATAAGTTCTTTGAGTGCAGAAACTGTGTGTGTATGCATAAAATATAAAAAAGTGTAAAAGGGAAGTGATCTCAGAGGGAAAGTCCTGAGGTAGTGTGCAGAACAAGAAACCTATTGCATAAGGTAGTATTTGAGCTGTCTTGAAGGAAACTAGGAGGAAGAGTAAGAGAAAAGAGCATTCCATGGATAGGGAACCACCAAAGTAAAGACCTGGATCAAGAGGAGAGATAGAATGACATGTGTGAGGAACAACAAAGAGGCCAGGATCTCTGAATTACATAGTGTATGGGGGGGGGGGACAGAATATATGACTGGAAAGGTAGGAAAGGTCTAGGCGATGAACACCTTTCAAGGCCAAACAAAGAAGTTTATGTTTGATTCTGGAGCTAACAGGGAACCAATGGAGTTACTGAGTAGGGAGGTGACATAATGCCAGACCTGACATTTAGGTAGACAGTGAATACTCTGAACACACTTCACCTTCCACTTGTTAATTCACTCATTTTTCTTATTCTGCAGCTCCAACAAACTACCAATTTAACTTCTAGTAACTAGATATTATAATGAAATATCAATATAACAAAGTGATATAAATATTCTATAGAATTTTTATTAGAAATTATACTTCCATGATGAAAATTGATTTATCATAGCCTATTCCTTCTTGCTTTATCATAGTAAATAGGCCTAATCCTGCTTTAGATTTTTTGTGTTTTCTTGCTTCTTTGAAAGATATTACAATCATTTGCCCTATGTTTAAGCCATGAGAGACAGCATCATTTTGTGACTGGAAAGCTGGCCTCAGAGCTGGGAACACGTGGGCTTCAGTCCCACCTCTAACACATTCTGACTGTGTGACACAAAGCAACTCTCACTTCAGTCTTCTCACCTACAGAGATTTATAGGAAACAAATGACATAATTTATGGCAAGAGTTTGGCAATCCAGGAGCACTATGTTAGCTATTAGCTATTTTAAATAAAAATTTAACCTGTGTAGATCCATTACCATAATGAAGAGACAACAAAAGGCTAGAAACTGTTCCAGCAAGCAAAGACTCAATCCTGCCAAGCAGAAAGATATGGAAGATATGGTCGAAAACATCAATTCATTTCTAAAATCTTTTTTGGCAAATAGAGAGGATATTGCCGTTTAAAATAACCAGAAAAAATAGAGAGTAAATCAAATACAGTACCAGGGAACCCCTCACTCTACGCATCTGTAATGTTAATGGGATTTAAGATCTTCCCTGCCTATTAATAGGCCTCACATGGAGCCCATTAAGGGAAGCTTGCTTAGGGGAGGCTTGCTTCTAGGAAGGTTTTCATACCTTTTGTTAATTTCTAATTAGGTACTGAGTCAGGAGGGTGGGGATGCCTTCTGGCTCTGAAAAGTGCAAATATACTTGATATTTTGCTTTGGGGGTCTCCCTTATGAGAAGGATCTTATGGTTTTCTGTTTGAGATTCTGAGTGACTATGATCAGACCTCTCTAACTCCTCATATGTAATGACTCTCTTAATCCAGGGATGCATGTAAAGTGTGTAGTTGATTCAGGCAGTCAGAGCCCTGTCTGTTGGTCTTTATTTCTCTTCTTGTATTTTCTCTGTTTGTATTTTCTCTGAAGTTCAGGGTGCTAACTTTTCCTCTGAACTAGTGAATGTAATGTAAAAAAAAGATTGCTGACCCCTTAAACAGGTATCTTTCCTAGTAAAGCAGATCTAAGAACCAGGGCTGGTAGCCATCATGGCTATGCCTGTGTGGTTGCCACTATACCACCCCATTATTTTGAAGCTCTAGAAAATTTTTCCTGTGTTTAAGACTTGTTGGGGGTGCATGCATTCAAAGCCTGAGGTTTTTCAATATCTTTGTCAGACTAAGCAAGCATCCATAATATCCCAATTATCTGACTTGGAATAGAGGTATAGTGGGAAATCATTCTTGGACTTTTATTCCTCAGGAGAGTCTGTCTGTACTTTTGGAATCTTGGCAAGAACAGGATTTACATTTAAAGCAAATAATTATTTATCAGAATCACTTCTAGCTACATTAATCTTATCCTCAAATTCCAGACTATCCTTTAATCACAAGTTCTTGGTAATGAAGGCTTAGAACATTAATTCTATGTTAGGAAGGGCAGTCTCCATTCTGCTCCATTTGTTTCCTAGGGTTACACTACATCTAATCAGCCTCCACTAAAAGGACTGTCCTCTCAACAAGCCTCTAATGTTCTATGCTGATGATTCTCAAATGTACTTATCCAGCCCTAACCTTTCTGATCACCACCAATTCCTCAGCTCAACTTCCTGCTAGACATCTTGAATTGAATGTCCCATCAATATCTTAAACTCAATATGTCTAAAGGTAAGCACATTCTCTTTTCCCCTAAACCTTCCACTATTCTAATGTCCCTAAAATTCTTGAAGGTACTATAATGTGCCCAGTTAGCCAGCAAAATATATGTCATCCTCAACTCCTTATTCCCTAAATCCAATTTGCTGCCAATATCTGTTGATTTTTACCCTCATAATATCTTTCTGCTGATGATGCTACTACCCTGAGCCAGGTTATCATCACCTCACAACTAGACTATTACAAAAGTCAGTCTCTCTGACACAGATTTCTTCCCACTCCAGTCCATCCCCCACTCAATGGTAAAAATTATCTTTCTAAAGTATAAATCTGACTATGTCACTTCTCCTACTCAAGAAATTGTGTGCCCCACCCCAAACATCATTTCTAAGATCAAGTACAAAATCTTCTGGCATAAAAAATGCAATCAACCCACCCCCAACTTTCCAGTCTTCTTACACATTACACCTTCTCCCCCACAGATCCATGTGATATTGATCCAGTGACACTGACTTCCATAGCATTCCACAGACAAGACACTCTATGTCCAACTCAGAGTGTGTTCACTGTCTGCCCCTCAGCTATGGAATGCTCTCCCTCCCTTCCATCTCCTAGTTTACCTGACTTTAAATCTTAGCTAAAAATCTCACCTACAGGAAACCTTCCCCAATTGCCTTTAATTCTAATGCCATCGCTCATTTGATTGTTTCAGCTGTTGTATCCCCCCCCCCATTGAAATGTGAGCTTGCTGAGAGCTGGTACTATCATTAACATTTCTTTATAATTCAAGCACTTAACACATTGCCTGACACAGAGCAAGCAATTGATAAGGTTTCTTAACCTGCAAGAACAGGGTCCTCCAGTTCAGCAAGGGAGAAGGTGGTTGTGAAGGAATAGTCACAAAAAAATCTCAAGAGGTAAATCATCATTCCTCCTGAACCTCTGTTACACAAAGTTAAAGAAAGTAGAGGAGAGCCACAATGAAGCAAAGTCATCTTGAGGGTTTTTAAGAATGAAATAAAGGAAAACAAAAAACAGACCAAAAAAGGTATGTAAGAATTCATAACAATGAGCTTAATAAATGCTTTTTACAACCAATGACTCTTGGCCATTACCCTGGGGTTCTAAAAGCACAACCCCAGGTCTGTTTTATAGAATAAATGGAAAGGACCCTAAAGAAAACAAAGATGAGAAAAATCAACTGCGTTTGACCAAATATAAATTGAAGTCGACCAAGTTGGAGGTAACAAAATTTGTTTCCAAAGGCATGAAAAAACTTGGATCTTATCATGGGGAGGGAGAAAGAGGGAGTGGGAGAGGGAGAGATAATGAATCCAGACTTAAATACTTATTTTTTCATCTATACATCTCTATTAATCTAACCTATGCACAGAGAGGACATTATTTTTGGTGAGGGATTAGAAATGAACAGACAGGTGTTGTTAGCATTCCACAGTAGACCATGAATGATAATTGTAGATCAGGTATATTGAACCCATTCCACCAATAATAAGAAAATGTGTTGTGGATACCCAGAGGACCTCAATATATAATTCATGAAATTCTTTATAATTATTTATTTCTTGAGGTGCTTTTAAAGAATTTTTAGCATAAACACCTTTGACTATAATCACAAATGCCCAAACCACTAAATGGGATCTACTGCTATAGATGTTTTATAAGACACTATTGCATTTATTATCCGTTGACTATTTTTTTAAAAAATTATTTGTTAGAATAAAACATTACTTTGAAGATATCTCCCATGTGCTTGTCAAAGCCATACAAAATAATTTGAAAAATATTACAATAGAAATAACTACTCAACAACCATCTTTTTTAACAACATTGTTTTCCTGGGGATGTTTTAGGGATGTGAATCATAACATACCATCTTTGAAGAAATGAAACTTAGGATCATTTAAAAGAAAATGGAGGGGCACAAAGTATGAGAACATTATCATTGTCCTAGCCCTTGCTGATAGATATTGCATGGCATTCTGTCCTGGGATTTTTTTCTTTATATATTTCAGTGATAATCTCACATAAGTTTCAGTATTAAATTATGACATAGGTTGTGTGTATATATACATGTGTGAATCAATGTATTTATATATACATTTATATATGCACATATATGTGATTATTTTTTTGTGCATGTTAAACCTGTACAGTTCATTCCCACAGAAGTCAGTAAGGTGAAAATGTGAAAATTTGGGCCCCAGGATTTGGAAGAGATAAGGTTATTGGGAAGAATGGTTCACTTGGAAAGATTCCATGATAAGCATGGTCTTGTTAACTCAAGTGATGGTGGTATATAAGTGAAGGTCCAACTTAGAACTCTCAACATTGGTCATCTGAAATACATAAGTGTGTGAGAATGTATGTATATATAAGTGTAGGCGTAACATGCCTAAATTTCAGCCCCCCTGCCCATTATAAGCTTTGTATTTGACATATCAAATTCCTATAAGCAATAAAAACTTACCATAACCAGTACAACTTATGATCTTTGTTATAAAACTCACCTCTATTCTTTATTTTCTACTTCTGTTAAGTAAACCTTCCTCTTTCTGATCACTTATGTTTATCTCCTTATTTGTCATCCTAAATATTGAAATATTTAGTATTATCATTCTATAGCATTTCACATATTCTTTGTGACCCCATTTGGTGTTTTATTGGTGAAGATACTGAAGTAGCTTGCCATTTCCTTCTCCAGCTAATTTTACTGAGGAAATTTAATGAGGAAAATGAAGTACACAGCCTTAAGTGTCTTGCCCTGGGTCACACAGCTAGTAAGTGCTAGAGGTCAAATTTGAACTGAGGAAGATGAGTCTTCTCAATTCCAGGCCCAGTGGGGGATAGTGTCAGAAAAACCTTGGAAGACTTATATGAACTGATGCAAACTGAAGTGAATCAGGCAAATATTGTGCACAGTAACAGGAATATTATGATAATCATTTGAAAGATACCTACTCTGGTCAATATAATGATCCAACACAATTCCAGAGGAGTCTTAATGAAAAATCCTATCCACCTCCAAAGAGAGAAGTTATGAACTCTGAGTGCAGACTGAAGTATATTGCTTTTCACTTTCTTAATTTTTCTTACTTATTTTTGGAATATGGCTAATATGGAAATATGTTTTACATGACCTCACAGGTATAATGGGTATGATATTGATTGCCTTCTCACTGGGAGGGGGAGGGACTAGAGGTAATGGGAGGATATAGAATTCAAATTTTAATAGTGAATATTTAAAAATGAAATTTAAAAAATCATGACGATACATTCCATCTCTTACTGGGGCTCAACTTCTCCCTCTTGGGATTCTTTCCACCCCTATACAGTTAATACAAATTAATAACATACACCTTTCTTTTTTTCTTTGCTTACCTTCTATCATCAGCCCCAGATCATTCTGTTTTCTATTATTTTTTTCTTTTTGCTCCTTCTTTTTGGAGGGCAATTGGGTTTAGGTGACTTTCCCAAGGTCACATGGCTAGTAAGTGTTAAGTGTCTGGGGCTGGATTTGAACACAGGTCCTCCTGACTCCAGGGCTGGTGCTCTATTCACTGTGCCACCTAGCCACCTTCATTCTGTTTATTTTCAACTTTATTCTCACTTTCTATTAATAACACAGTTTTCCTACCTCACTTATATTTGATACATTGCTTCATAATTTACCTCTAATTTTATATTTGCTACAACTTTACATCATCAAGTAAGGTAGAGATTTCTTTAAATCATGTATCTTCTTTTGAATTTTTTTTTATTTCTGACTGTATCTAGTATAGTCTTTAGATAACATAAGCTTAATTAATGCTTACTGAATAAATGGATTGATGTATGGTTAGATCAATAAAGATAGCCAGATGCATAGTTCACATACACACACACACACACCCCCCACATACATGAAAATAAAATGTATGAACATGAAGGGACAAGATGTAAACATTATAGTCACTTTCTCTCGTAATATTTGACAAAGTCAAATGTGTTTGCACTGTGACTTTGCATTTCAGTGCGAACCAAATGGATTGCATCTTTTTATTAATATTCTCCAACTTAATGCTTTAGTTCAATGAGAAAGACTTTCTTTGGCACAACTCTCTAATGAAATCTGAATTCATAATTCATTTTCAATTCCTGCACCAAAAGCACATTTGAAATGATAATACTGTCACTTGAAATGTCTCTGACTTTGCTGTATATCTCCCAAAGCCTCAGTGAAAGTAAATGAAATAGAGGCTGCTTATGGGACAGATAAGCTGATTTCCTCAATGTAGAGCATAATAGGAGTCTAATCTTTTAAATAATCATTTCATGTTTAAATATAGAATCTCACTGAATATTTCATGCATTTTGTTATTTTGGTGTTTGAGTCACAAACATTATAAAGGTCACTTCTTCAGATAAGAAGGCATTGTAATATCTCTTAAACGTAATAGATAGCTTTACCTAAACAATCAGGGGGCTTTTCATAGACCTGGCATTGTTTAACACTTTCAAACCTCTGTAATCTTCTGTCAAATTGAATCGGAGTGGAAGGTTTTAAAATATGCTCTGGAACTTGTATTACAACCACTAGCTCCCTGATCCTATCCTTAATTAAAGCTTTGTATCTTTTCTACATATAATGAATACAGACATCTGGATGGCAAGGATATTTTTTAAACTGTTTAACCATCTAAGTTCTTCAAGAAATGTCAGAACAAATATTAACAAAATGTCCCTAGGTGGAAAATTAATTTAATATATATTTTATGTATATACATACATATAGAAAATGTACATGTTTCTATCCATACCCACATACTGAGACAGAGAAGGAGAGGGAGAGAGGGGGAGATAGAAAGAGAGACAGTGAGTCAGAGAGACAGAGATAGAGACAGAGAGACAGAGAGAGAGAAAGAGAGAGACAAAGACAGAGAGAGAAAGAGAGAGAGAGACAGAGACACAGAGACACAGAGAGAGATGCAGAGAGACAAAGAGAGACAGAGAGAGAGACAGAAACAGAGACAGAGCAAAAGAGAGACAGAGAGATACAGAGAAGCAAGTGGGTACTTTTAGACACAAGAGATTTCTTTTCATTCTGTTTCCAGCATGTCATTGCTCCATTCAGAATTCCCCCATCTATTTGTATCACTAATTTGAATAGTATATAATGTTAGCATACAACAATTTGTCAAAGAAATAAACACAGAATCTTAAGTTGGAAGGGGTCTCAGTCAATGTATTATAATCCATATTTTAACAAAAATCCAAAATACAATATATGTGACAAGTGGTCATCTAAGTTCCTTGAAAATATCAGTGAAACAGACCTCCCATCCTCTTTGGGACAAGTCATTCTACTTATAAATCACTCCAATAGTTAGGATATTTTTTCTTCTGCCAAGCTTAAATATGTTTGGTTGAATCTTGAACCCCTGAATCCTACTTCTACCTTTTGGAGACAAGGAGAACAAATTTATTCAATCTTTCATATGACAGCCCTTTACATATCTGAAGCTATATAGAGTTCTCAGTTTGTCCCTGCCCCCATCTCAAGTCTTTTCTTTTCATCACCTTTTCATTCACCCTTTATTTATGTGGCATAACTAAAGAACCTTTCATCATCTTTGTGCTCCTTATCTTTACTCTTAATTCTCACCTCAATTTCAGTTTTAAAACTGATGATTTTTTTTCCTTTAAACACCATGGGATCCTTTTATATTTGTCTTCACTTATCTACTTTTGGTTCCTTCTGTATTTTGTAAATACATTTTAAAATACAGATTTTGATTATTTATCTACATCGTTCCCTTTATACAATATCTCATTTTAAATTTCATCAGAATTGCTTCTCTTTATACCTTCAGAGTTTAATTCTTGAGAGTTTCCCATCTTTCCAAGATTGCCCTCATTCATTTAACAAATATTTATTAGACCCTATGATAAACACTGGGATACAAAACCAAAGTGTGTAAGGTAGCAGAGATGGGTCCAAGGTAGAGAGAATCAGGACTGACCTCATGTGGGAGGTGGTGCATGAACTAAGCGTTGAAAAAGAACCTAACTAGAGAATCAAAGAAGTTGGAGTACAGTGTGAGTACATTTCAAATGTGGAGTATAATGGTAGAGAATGGAGACAGAAAATGAAATTATCTGTTTTGAAGAATAGGAAATAGGTCAGCTGTCCACAATATAAAGAATTTTCTATGAATTAATAACATGATATATGTAGAATAGACATATTAATATAGATATGTGTATGTGCACATATGTATATATGTTATACATGGTATATAATGTATATATAGATACACATATATACATATATAGTATATATAATACATATCCAAATATATAATATATACTCTAGATATCTAGATAGACAGGCAGACAGATAGATAGAGATAGATATAGACATAGATGTAAAACAACATACCTGAAAAGGTAGGCTAGAACTAAATTGTAAATAGTTTCAAAATTCAAAGAGTTTGTATTTTGTCTCACAGGAAATAGACAGTCATTGGACTTCTTTAGCAAGGACTTCACATGATCAGATGGGTTTTGGGAATATCATTTTAGTAGTTGAGTGAAGCATGGATTGGAGAAAGGAGAGGCTTAAGTCAGGGAGTCCAGTTAGGAAGATATTCTAAGAGTTCAAGTGAGAGATAATGAGGACCTAGTGTGGTATCCTTGTAATCAGATAAAATGAGATGGCTCTTACAGACATAGATTAAATAAGTCTTGACAACTGATTAGGTATTGATTAGGTCAGGAAAGACTTGAGGATGATACATGATTGTGAACCTGAGGGATTGGAAGGATGATAGTGTTCCCAGTTGAAATTAAAAAAAACTCAGAAAGAGGAGTGGGACTAGGTAGAGCAATTATGAATTCTATTTTGTACATATGGAATTTGAGATAACTGTGAAAATTCGATTTCTAATTGTCAATTGTTGGTATGGGACTAGAGCTCTGGAGACTGCTGAAGATTATAAATATATATATATATATATATATATATATATATGGGAGTCAACTGCACAGAAGTGATAATGAAGTCTATGGAGGTTGATGAGATCATCAAGAGAAAAAAAATTAAAGAAAGAAAAGAAAGTCCAGTAAAGACCTTTGCAAAATACCCTTAGGAGGTGAAAATGACGGGTGATTTAGCAAAGAAGGTTTAGGCATAGTCAGAGTGTCATAAGGGAACTGAAAAAACTGTCCCAGCGAAATCCAGGGAAAAGATAGTATTCAGGAGAAGTAGAAAAATAACTATACCAAAGACTATAAAGTGGTCAAGAAGAATAAGGCTAGAGAAGAGACAATCAAATTTGGCAGCAAAATCATTGGTAATCTTGAAGAGAATAATTTTGGTTTACTGATATGTTAGGAAGTCAGACTGCAAGGGACAGAAGGAAGTATAAGAAGAAAGGGAGTGGATGAAATGAGAGTAAATTACTTTTTATAAAAATCTGACATGAAAGGAGGGAGAGATTTAGGAAAATAATCTCAGGACATGGTAGAACAAAGGGAGTAGTAAAAAAAAACAACAACAACAACAAAAAAACTGATGCTTATATGCCATACAGGATGACTTTGAGGTCACTCACTATTCTATTTGCTCTGCTTTCCCACTTATCAATGTTTTTTTTTCCTAATCTGTAGCTACAGAATTGAACACCATACTACAGGTTTGCTGTGATCAGGGCAGGATATGAAGTGATTAGTTCCCTGAAGCTTTGGAATTTTGAAATATTTAAAAGCATCTGTGATCTCATTAGTCTGAGTGTTTCAGGAAACCTATTATAACCCATGTATAACAACTGCTTGTTTTTCACTCTTATCCAATCATCACACAATTTTGCTTTCACAGGCCTGTCTAATGTCCTGAGGGACATCCCCAATTTCTGCTTTCATGACAAGGGTAACAATAAAGCCTATAGGCTTTGTACCTGATACTGCCTTTTCTACCACTATAGAAACAGAAGGGAGCTACAAAAGATAAACAGCTATTTTGTATTTAGCATGTTGTTGTCACCAAAGAACTCATCACCAAAAGGTCAGACTACTGGTTGTAAGCTTCTATATGTTAAGAAGCTAAAAAAAAAAATCCAGACAATAAAGGGATAGGATCATATTTAAAGTCTTCCTATAATGGTATTCCAGAATCTATCAGAGTTTTCATGGAGACTTTCCATGCCAAACTGACCTAAGTAATTTTTCGAAGTGCTTCATGAATACAAATAAGCCATTAAAATTAAGTAATGGGGAAGCATGAACTTTATGATCCTTAGAGTGGGCAATTTCTTTCCCTTTTCCATTGTCTCACTTTTTTTCTTTCAGAATAACTTGCTTTCAACCACACTTTAAAAGCCTCCATCAGATAATACCGATTTGGAAGTAATTTTTTAAATGGGATATGCTGATTTAAATGGGATTTGTTATGTGTACAATTTGCATAGGAAGTATTACTATAAAATAAGTGAAAGTTTATGCATTCCTTATTAAAATATGGGGGCAGCTAGGTGGTGCAGTGAATAGAGCACCAGCCATGGAGTCAGGAGGACCTGAGTTCAAATCGAGCCTCAGACACTTAACACAAGCACTAGCCATGTGACCTTGGGCAAGTCACTTAACCCCAATTGCCCTCCAAAGAGCAAAAAAAAAAATCATATTAAAATAAGCCTTATAATCTCTATTTTTGTTCCTATCACCCCCGTTTCTCTCACCATCTTGTCTCCAAGCTTCTTAAGAGCCTGTCCTCTCTTAGTTAGAGCAAGGCAGATTACCTCTAGACATTAAAAACATATGCTTCCTTTATCAGTATCAAAGACAAGATGTGTAGAGAAAACCAAAAACTCCAAGAAAACCATAACAGAACAAAACTCCTTAACACTACAATGAAGGAAACAACAGAAAATAATAGTCCAGAATTTCTGAACTGAAATAGAAAATGAAATACCAATTAAAAGAATTATCAGACAACCTAAAAAAATTTTGTATATAATCATAACAAAACACAAAAAATGATAAAAAAATGAAATCCCATTCCAAATAACTCCAAAATTAATATCTGGGGATTGATCTATCAATGCACAAAAAGACTTATGTAAGTCTTATATAAGATTTAATTACCAAATTCTCCTTAAAGAAATAAGAGTGACTTAAATAGCTAGCGGAATATTCAGTGTTCATGGCTAGACCATAAAAATATGACAAAAATTGTAATAGTACTAAAATTAATTTTCAATTTTAATGCTATACCAATCAAATTACCTAGGAAATACATTAGAAAATTTAAGAAAATAATAACAAAAGTTATTTGGAGAAAACAAAAAAATTGATAATATAAAGGGAAATTTTAATGTAATAAGGACAAAGGGGAACCTCAAATCACTTTATAAAGTGGCAGTTATTAAAATCATCTAGTCCTCAATAAAGAACAGAGAGATAAAACCATAGTACAGAGGGAGACTTAGAAACAATAGAACTCAATAACCGAGTGTTTCATAAAGTGGAAAATATGTAATAACTAGGGAAAAGCTCCCTGTTTGATAAAAACTTTTAGAAAACTGGAAAACATTCTAGCAGACAAAGTAGTTATTGGCTTAGCAATATCTTATATAATATTCCACAATAAATATTAAATCAACACACATTTTTAATATTAACTATCCTACTAAAATAGTAAAATAGAACAGAAGCAAATTATATAGCTTTGATAGCTCTGGGTAGGAAATGTATTATTAACCAAATAAAAGATAGAGTTAATTAAAAAAGGCTAAATGCTTAACTTTGATTACTTGAAACTGAAATGTTTCTGCACAGACAAAATGGAAGCATAAAGGATAAGAAGGAAAGCAATTCAATGAGAGGAAAAAAAACAACCTCTTTGCATCAAAATTTTCCAATATGGTTTCGGTATACAAGACATATAAACAATAAATAGTTATGTCTAATAATCATTACCCAATAAATGGTCAAAAATATGAACAAAGAGCTTTCAAAAGAATTACAAGACATTCACTATCATGTAAAAAATGCCCCATATCATTAATAGTAAGATAAATGTAATTAAAAATAACCTCGAGGTTTCATAGCACATTCTGCAAAATTAACAAATATAAGATGGTGGAAGACAATGGTAAATGCTGGAGGGGTTGTCAAAGGGTAGGCATACTAACAAGTTGGTAAAGATGTAAAATGGCATAACCATTTTGGATAACAAACTGGAATTACGCAAAGAAAGTGACTAAAATGCTACATTCTTTGAAATAGTGACTCCATTAATAGACTTACACTGCAAGGAAGGTCTTGATGAGAATAAAGTTCCTATATATTTCAAAATATTTATAGCAGAACATTTTGTGATAGGTAAAAATTGGAAACCAAGTAGATGCTCATCAATTCAGGATTGGCTAAACAAATCATATCATTTGAATGAAAGTAATACTACTGCAACATAAGAAATGATGTGAATGATGAAAGCAGATAATCATAGAAATATATATGAAACTAGAGTCAACAACCTGACTGAAGAAAATAACACCTTAAAAAAATAGTCTAACTCAAATGACAAAAGAGGCTCAAAAAGGCAACGAGGAGAAGAATGACTTAAAAAGCCGACTTTGCCAGATGGAAAAAAATCTCAAAAGCTCACTCAGGAGAATCATTCCTTCAGAATTAGACTGGAGCAAATGGAAGCTAGTGACTTTATGACAAATCAAGATACTATTAAGCAGATCCAAACAAATGAAAGAATAGAAGGCAATGTGAAATATCTCATGGGAAAAACCACTGACCTGGAAATTTGATCCAGGAGAGACAATCTAAAAATTATTGGACTACCTGAAAACCATGATCAAAGAAAGAATGTAGAAACCATCCTTCAAGAAATTATCAAGGGAAAATTGCCTGGATGTTTTAGAACCAGAGGGCAAAATAGAGGTTGAAAGAATCCATAGATCACCTCCTGAAAAAGATCCCAAAAAGAAAACTCCCAGGAATATTATAGCCAGGTTCCAGAATCCCCAGATCAAGGAGAAAATACTACAAGCAGCCAAGAAGAAACAATTTCAATATTGTGGAAATACAATCAGGATAACACAGGATCTGGCAGCTTCTACCCTGAGGGATTGAAGGGCATGGAATATGATATTCTGTTGGTCAAAGGACCTGGGATTAAAACCAAGAATCACCTACCCAGCAAAACTGAGTATCATGTTTCACAGGAAAATTTGGTCATTTAGTGGAATAGAGGACTTTCAAGCATTCTTGAGAAAAAAAAAACAGAGTTGAATAGAAAATTTGACATTCAGATACAAGAAGCAAGAGATGCTTAAGCAGGTAAACAGGGAAAAGAAATCAAAAGGAACTTATCAAAGTTGAACTATTTACATTCCTACAGGGAAAAACAATAACTGTAACTGATGAAGCTCTTCTCAGTATGAAAATAGTTGAAGATGGGCATGTGAATACATATATGAATGTGTGTATATATATATATATATATGTATATATATATATATATATATATATATATATACATATATATATATATATATTTTCCGGTATGCATAGATAGAGGGCACAGGGCGAATTTAATAGGAAGGGATGATACTTAAAAAGTGAAGTTAAGAGGTGAGAGAGCAATGTGGTGAGGGGGAATGGGGAGAGACAATGGGGTGAACTGTCTAGTGGAGAGGAGGCAGGGGAAGGTGGTTGCAGGGGAGGGGAGGAACAGGAAGGCAAAAAGGTAAAACCTTATTCTCATTGAATTTGGACCAGGAAGTGAATGACATGCATACTAAATAGGGTGTCCCACCCTACAGGAGTGTAGGGGGAGGGGGATGGGTGAAGGTGGTGAAGGGGAGGGCAGGATGGGGGGGAGGGAAGTTGGACGCACCCACTTTTGAAAAGGGACAGGATCAAGGTGGGGAGTGGACCAGGTGGAAGGTGGGATGGGATGGAGGAAAATATAGTGAGTCTTTCATAATATATCTACTGTGGTAATGTTTTGCATAGCTACATATGTACAGCATATACTGAGTTGCTTATCTTCCTTTTAAAATCAATTTTTTAAAAAAATATGTAAATACTCTGATTAATACTATTTTGCATGTAATTGGGAGATAAGATGTGCAGGCAATATGGCGTGGGGATTCACCTCGCCCTACTGGAAAAATTTGAAGGGGTTATGGGAGAAGAGATGGGAGAGAGCAGATTGGTTGAGGGGATATCCTGTATGACTGTTATTCTGGCTGTGGTGGGTAGTGGAAAAATGGGGAAAATTTGTAACTCAAAATCTGATGGAAATGAATGATGTAAACCAGAAGTTAACAAAGCATTTGGAAAAAAGAAAAAAGAAACAGAAAATATGAAAGCCTATTTTTAAAATGCCATAGTTTTGAATGCTGTTTTCAAATTATTAGCTATACCTCCTCTAATAAGTGACTTCTTGATACATAAAATGGGGATAAGACTGTGCCCCATCAGTAACATGAGTTTCTGTCAGGTTCACATGAGGTAATGTATAAAAAGGGCTGTAAAGTATCTGTAAAGCAAACGATGAATATTGTTGTTCCTTGGCTTCTTTTCATAAATTAAAGTAAAATAGAAATAAATTTGCCCTTTGCAAGTTATTAGGCAATCAATGAGATAAAAAAGGAAAAAGAAAAAATCTAAAACCACAAAACAATATGGGGAAAAGAGAAGCATACAAAATGCATATGAACAAAAAGGAGGGAATGCATTTTAGGTATAGGGGGAAATGGTATAGTCACAGAAATGGGAAATAGCCAAGAGAAGACTCTTTAAGAGTCCTTTATCCTTTCACAATGTTTTCAAAATTCTACATTGATTAGTTACAGGATTAGAATATGATACTACAAATTGTAATAATTGTTCCATAATTCATATGACTTGAATTTCAACGTCTGTATTCCAATTTATAATCCATTTAAAATAATTTTATTTTCTACAATTAGGAAAAGTAATGGATATATGCTAAATTAATTGAGCATTTCATCTAGTAGCACTTGTAAGAATACTGCACAAAGTATATCTTGACAAATTTATAGTCATTTTACCATGACTAAAATAAGAAATGACATAAAAAGGAAAGAGAAGTTTTATTACAATTCCTATCTCCAAAATTGCCATTTGGGGGTTTAGTGATAATAATAATTATTTTGGAATGGGAACAAAATTATTAACATTATTATGATTTTAAATTACCCTTAATATGGATCATCAACTACAAACTGCTCTCATAATGACTCTGATGATTATCACAATGTACATTTATATAGCCCCTTCCTCTGAACATTCCCTTAAGACAGGAAGTACAACTGCTGTTAACCACATTTTATAAAATAAGGAAATTAAAACTCAGAGAAGTTAATTTATTTACTTTAAGTGGTGTTAATAAGTTTCTGAGCTAAGATTCAAAATTTTATTTCTGGGAATTAAATCTGATGTTCATTCTCTGAAAAGTTTTGCTTTAAGTACAGTTTACCTTTCCTCCCATAATGTTTTCAATGCATAAAAGATTGGAAATCATTATTATTAATTGATATAACAATGATGATAATGCTGTGATGAAGATAAATTTCTGTTTTTTTAAAAGTTTGAAATGTTCTGATCCAAAGACACAAGATTTTTAGCGACCCACCTTTGACCAAAATTAAAACCAGCTAAAAGTTACTTCAAGTGCTACAATTGCTATGAAGGAGGGAATTTGAAAAGCGAGTTGGGATTTAATCTTGCTACCTAGCTACACAAAACACACAAATATAAAGTACTGTATTGTGCAGATGAAATAGATATTAATATGGACTTTCCAATGCAGAAACTTTTTCCACTTGGGCAAATTTATGTCTTCCTATTCTGTATTATTGTGTTAGAGATTTAATTGAGAATATTGAGAGGTTATGTAACTTGTCCAGTGTCACACAGCTGGTCTGTTTCAGGGGAAGTACTTGGACTTAAGTATTCCTGGTTCAATGACCAATCTTTTATATTCTATACTATGTTATTATGTACATCATTCAATCAATTAACAAGCAGGTACTTATTGTTAATCTTTAACATCAGGAAACTCCCCTACTAATGCAGATTTATACAAATTTGCCAGATGGAAAAAGAGTCTCAGAAGCTCACTGAGGAGATTCATTCCTTCAGAGTTAGACTGGAGCAAATGGAAGCTAGTGACTTTATGAGAAATCAAGATGCTGTTAAACGGATCATGAAATATCTCATGGGAAAAACCACTGACCTGGAAAATAGATCCAGGAGAGATAATTTAAAAATTATTGGACTACCTGAAAGCCATGATCAAATAAAGAACCTAGAAATCATCCTTCAAGAAATTCTCAAGGAAAATTGCCCTGATGTTTTAGAACCAGAGGGTGAAATAGAGGTTGAAAGAATCCACAGACCACTTCCTGACAAAGATCCCAAAAAGAAAACTCCTAGGAATATTATAGCCAGGTTCCAGAATTCCCAGATCAAGGAGAAAATACTACAAGCAGCCAGGAAGAAAGAATTTCATAAAACAAGGAGATCTTTAGTGGTTCTTAAATAGTAAGGGAAGAAACAATTTCAATATTGTGGAAACACTATCAGGATAACACAGGATCTGGCAGCTTCTACACTGAGGGATTGAAGGGCATGGAATATGATATTCTGCTGGTCAAAGGACCTGGGATTAAAACCAAGAATCACCTACCCAGCAAAACTGATTATCATATTGCAGGGGAAAATATGGTCATCACTATGAAAGAGGCATGCCAAATAGGGCCAAGATGATGAACAGCTCTGTCCAATCATACTTAACAGTTACTCTTACTGTTAAATCTTAGTGTTAAAGATGATGTTCATCAGACATGTGGTCAATAATTTTTCTGCCCTTTTTCCCTCCACCCCCTGCTTAATTATTTCACTCTATTCCATCAAATTAAATTAGATGCTCCCATGCATAATGAATAACAAGGTTCCAGCTAGAAAAATTTCCCATCTTAAGGGGATGTTTCTAAATCAGTTTTAATGTCCATGAAATCTTTCTGGATTCACTAGTGAAAACTATCTAATACAAGCTTCAGAGTTGTGAGGGAGTAACATCATTATTTAATGGGAAATTCATCAAAGGTGAATACCATTTCTGAGCCCAAGAATATAGTCCTTGATTACAAAATAAATATCTTTGAAAACTAGTTGAATTGTTCAGATCAGATGAGCTCTAGAAGTAGTGTGGCAACAGAAAAAAATAGTTTCTTATATATTCTGCTTTAGAGAATTCTTGAATTCTTTAGGGAATTCTTCGTGTCCTTGTGACCAAAAAGTCCAAAAGACATGCAAAAAGGAACTCATACTTGACTCAGTAACAATTGGGACTTCTAGTTCAAATTATCCAACAGACAGTTGGGAATTTTGCACTGCTTGTCATAATAGCGATTGGATATCCAGGAGACATCTGCATAGAATGATAATTGAGTCTATGGGAGCTAATTAATTCACCTGGAGAGAAAGTGTAGGGAGTGGAGACAAGGGCTGAAGAATGAGGACCCAGAAAAGTTAAATGGTATGGAATCAACCATTCTCTTCCATAGCACAGATAATATGTATATTTTTTCCTGGGATATTTCTTACTGAATATTACTCCTAAATTAAAATATACTACATGTATTTCTAAGATAAAACTTTCTATTTCTAATCTCCCGTGGCTAAATTCAAGTGAGTTAGAAAATTTCCAGATTCACCCTTTCAGAGAGGTATATCATATTTTGACATTATCACAAAAAGTATGAGAATAAATAAGATGAAGAGAAGGAATAAGTCATATGAGGAAATTAACCACAGGTGATACATAAATACTATAGTAGAAGATATAATGGAAATAGCTGACATATTTTACATATATAGTATGCATTGTTCAGGAGATACTCAGATATGTAAAAGTATAACAGAGTGATACTTCTATTAGTGAACAGGATATAATCCAAAAATATGATCCTTTGTCAATCTGCAGGGGATGCAGGATCCAACATCCTTCTCCCTCCCCTCCCCCACATTGTACACATAAGGAAACAAGGCCAAGGAATGTTGAGTGGTTTACCCAAGGTCCAACAGGCAGTTATAATCAGAAGTGGGATTTGAGCTAAAGTTTCTGGCTCATAAATCAGTACTCTTTCCCCTGTATCATGCTGCCATTGGGATCTGTTCTTGTGTAAAATGACTTCTAGAATAAACTAATCCAAAATGACAGTACTACAGTGTCCCTAAAAGCATAACATGGTCCCTAAGCATGGGGGTGGGGTGGACTGGGGGGTGGACTTCTCTCTAAAGAGGAGAGATGTAGACTATCTCTTTGGTCCCCCATGAAAAATCACTTCAAAAAGCTCAAATGTGGTTTTCCTTCAAGGCATATTAGGAGAAGGTTTAGGTCCTAGTTGAATTCCAAAGAATTCTAAATTAAATAAAAAACAAAAAACACTACCTGCTTATTGATGCCTCATATTCTATATTACTGGGCCCTTCATTTTAAAATTAGAGTTAGAATATTCTTTAAAGTATTTTTAAATACAGTTAAAACTCCCTATAAAATGCAATCACTCAATCTGCAAGTATAAACAGTTGATAGCAGTTCTCTTTCTGCTTTGATAGGCAGAGAGTTTGAAGAAACAGAAGATCAATAAACACCTAATACACTATGCACAGGTGGGGTAAGAGAAAGCCATAGCAGAATGAAGCTGGGAATCAGCAATGCAAACTTGAAATCATTTATTATCTCAGATCATAGAGCTTTAGCTAGCAATTTTCCAGATGAAGAAAACAGGCCCAAATAACTGAAATGACTTGCTTAGGGTCACACACACAATGAATAGCAGAGCCAGAGTTCAAATCCAAGTCCTCTAGCTCAATAACCAGCAATCTTCTCCACTGCATCACAAACTATCCCATCCCAGGTTACTTTCAGCCATGCAAGGAGGTTTTTTCATGAAGTCTGGCTCACTTGACTTTTTTTTTTCTGTTTCTGTTTATATCTGTCTTTCTTTGTGTGTGTCTCTATCTGTATCTGTTTCTGCCTCTGACTTCATCATAAAGGAACTTGGATTGCAGAAGATCCATTTTCTTGACTATGATATTTTATACATTAAAAAATTGCCCTAAGATTTATAAAGGTACCAAAATAATAACACTCAAATTTTTCATATACCAGAAATTAATAACAAAGCTGAACATTTAAAAAATGAGATCAAGATAATGGCAACAGAAAATCACCGAAGAATCATTAATGTATTTCCTTTAGTACATTTCCATTAAAAAGACATGTGGGGGTGGCTAGGTGGCGCAGTGAGTAGAGCACTGGCCTTGGAGTCAGAAGGACCTGAGTTCAGATCCAGCCTCAGACACTTAACGAACACACAAATAAAAACTGAGTCATGTGACCTTGGGCAAGTTACTTAACCCCAATTGCCCTCCAAAAAAAAAAAAAAAGACATGTGACCTAAAGGTGAAAAATAATGCAATTGAAAATAACATCGACTTGAATGCTAGCCTCCCATTTCCAAGTAGTCTATCCCTCACTGAGGGAAATGTTCACAATACTTAAGAGATGCTGAGCAAAAAATATGGAAATTGACTGTTTTGGAGAAAAATGGTCGCTAAATTAGACAAAATTTTATACATATATATGCATATATATGTATATATACACACATGCATGTATATGATGAATATACAAACATATGTATTTATATATAGGTATATATGTATGCATATATATACACACATTATATATACAAAATTGCATCTATACATTATGCACAAAATTATATGCATATACACATTACATGAACAAAATTTTATATACACATGCCCACATTATGTGTGTGTTTGATAGAGAAAGAATATTTGGGTGATTTGAACACAATAAGAATACAGGTAGCACTAAACCATATAGCTGTCAATTAATGTTGATGAATGCTTACCTCCCTGAAGAGGAATCCTGCAAATAGGTAAGCCCAATGCTCTTAGAGACAGGAGACTTTCATTTGAGTTGAACTCAAACTCTAACTCTTATAAACTGATTTAAAGTAAGTCCCTCAACATCTCTACTCTCCATTTTCCACACTGGTAAACTAGAAAGACAGACTTTTGCAAGCTTTGAAAACTCTACATAAATGTAACTGTCTTTATTCATTAAAAATTGAAAAACTAACTACAGACCATGTTTCTTGATTATTTTTGAAAAGGACCATAGGGGAGATTTATTGACTATTGATGGTGATTCTTTGAATCAGGAGTTAGATTAGATTAAATCAGAAATGAATGATGTTGACCAGAAGCAATATACTAAGACTTGCTGGTTCAAAAAACATAGAGACTCACCCTGCTCCCATCAAACATTGGTATCTAATGTTTTACTCTATGCCTCATATTTCACATACAATATTAATATTGCGGTTGTGACAGCTTCTCTAGGGCTCTATATTAACAGCCCAAGGACTGGAAACTCTTCCTGAGGGATCTATAATTCTTAATAAACAGTACAGTAGGAGCTATAACTCCTAATATATCTTAATTAGGTAGCATCATGAATATAATGTTTCACCTAGAGTCCAGAAGGTCTGAGTTCAAATCTTACCTCAAAATGAATTAACTGTGTGACCATGGACAAATCATTTAACATATGTAAGCCTCAGTTTCCTCATTTGTAAAATATGAATAATGATAGCAACTAAAACTAAATAAGATTATATATGCATATATAAAACCTTGGAAATAATAAAGCATTATATAAATGCTAGTTATAATTTATGAGGAAGCCTTGGTGTACCATCAAATAAAGTTCATGCATAACTTTCCAACCTCATTTTCTATCTCATCTTCCTGATGTTTCAGCAGAATTCCCCTCCCCTTTCCACTTAATGATTTTTGTGAAACATTCTCAAAAATTTTGCTGGGACGATTCTTTGGTCTGCTTCTTCTAGCATCTTTTAAGGGTCAATAGTTTGCTAAAATAACAATACACTTATTATACTTAGTAGATGCTTAGCGAAATGTGTGTTCAATTAAATTGACTGCGTTCTGTTTATTGGACAGGCTTTTCAGTTTATGCGAATCTATGAAGGCAATAGAAGAGAGATCAAAAATATAATCATGTATATACAATCAATACAACTCAAGGAACTTAAACTCATGAGAAGCATAAATAGTTAAACTGGGATAATATATCTGTCTGGAAAAGAGTAGGTTTGTGTTCAGGTCTGATCTCTAATTCTTCACACAATAGTGATCTTGGATAAGTAATTTAACTTATCTGAACTTCCATTTGTAAAGTGGACATTTCATTTCTGGAGCACAATATCTTTTGAGTAAATATGTACCCTATATAATATCTCTCTCATGGGGTTCTTATGGCAATTAAGTGATGTGAGTCAAAGGCTTTACAAAATGCTGATTATCTAGTGGCTTTAAAATTAAGTACATTTCTGTTGTTATAGCTGAAGTGTTTCCTGTTATTCCCTGAAATTGACTTGTCTCTTGAACACACAATGATATAATAGATGTTTACACATTAGACATACATAGATGATAGATAGTTGTTTAAACATATAAGTATTTAGGTAGATGAATAGGGGAAAAAGAGAAGGAGGGAAGGGGGGGAGAGAGAGAGAGAGAGAGAGAGAGAGAGAGAGAGAGAAAAAAAGAGAGAGAAAGAGGGGGGGAGAGGTGTGCTCTTTGCATACACAACATTTATTCCATCTTTCTCCTTTTTTTTATTCACTTGATCATTACCCTAGTTTAAGCCCCCATATAATTTACAGCCTAGACTATTGCAATAATCTTGTAATTTCTCTCCCTGCCTTCATAATCTTGCATCTGTAATCCATTCTTCCAAATGTGATTAAAAATCTCAAAATCAGAAAACTCTACTCAAAATTCACCATGTCCTGAAATGTTCTTCAGTCTATCCTAAATAGCTAAACTATCTGTATTTAGCTAAAGTGGACCAAAGAAATGAAGCATATTCTATTGCCAGGATGCTATTTGAAATCTTTCCAGGTGATCAAAATCATAAAAGTTTATGCTTCAAGAATCTGGAGTCACCTTCACTCCACTATGAGACCTCAGAAGAGAGTTTGGATAGGGTGTTCAAAGTATTTTAAATAAAATATTTTAAAATAAGAACATAATTATTTTGGAGTTTGCATTAGTTTAATCCTTTTGTTCTTCCTATAAGGCAGAGACTTGCCTGAGTTCTCTCAAATTCCCCTCCAGACAACATTAAATAAATTTGCAAAACAAATTCTGGAGCCATAGAACCTCAAAAGTTTGGAGTGAAGCAATTTCCCAACCCAAGACAATTAAGAAAGTAGGCAGGAAAGGTCTTTTGTACCCAGGTGAGATTGGAGTACAGGCTACCCTCCAGCAAACTTGCAGCAGATTTTGGTGGCAACTGAATCAGCAGCAGCAGCTATTGCTTCTGGAGCTCATGGCCCACAGAGAGTAAGGGGTTAGACAACTGATCAGAAGGAGAACACAGGGTCCCCTTTGTTGGCATCAGGGGAAGGACCCTGCTATATTGCTGTACACAGTTCACAGAAAAAGATAGAAGGAGGGTAGAGAAAGAGAGAGGGATGGAGGGAACTAAAGAGGGAAGGACAGAAGGAGAGAGAGAGGAAATAAAAGAGAGACAGAGACAGATATCACAGGGTAGTGGGGTCCCTAGTCACAGGTACAGGGTGGAAAAGAATGCTTGTGGTCACTTAGAGACCAGAGCACAGACCAGGAAAATAGTAAACACACCTCTCCTTAAATCATACTATCTTTAAAGAACTGAAAACTCACACACCCCCAGAATTAGCTCTAAAAACAAATGCATAGAAAAACTTGAACCTTCCAAGAGTGGCCCCTTGACATGAAGAGCAGAGTCCAATTTTAACATAAAGTTCAAAATCAAGAAATAGGCTAGAAAAGTGAACCAACAACAACAATAAATATTTTGGCCATAGAAAGTTACAATAGTTACAGGAAAGATGAAAATATAAACTCCAAAGAATACAAAGTCAAAACTTCTACATCCAAAACTTCAAATAAAAACGTCAGTTTGTTTCAGACTCCCTTGAAAAGCCCAAAAAGTATTTTTAAAAACTGAATAAGAGAGGTGGAGGAAAAGTAAGAAAAGAAATGAAAGTCAAGCAAAAAAAAATCATGAAAAAAATCAACAGCTTAGTAAGAGGAGCATTTAAAAATGCTGAAGAAAATGGAGAGAGAAAAATAACACCTTAAAAAACAGAATAGGGGCATAGAGACATAGGCCAGGAGGCCGGCCCCACAGTGCACAGAGAGAGGCAGGCCAGGCCCCCACAGAGGGCAGAGGCAGGCTGGGCCGCCGAGGCAAGACAGAGGCAGACCTGGATGAGGCCTGATCAGTGTGGCAACAAGTCATCCCACCAATCACAAGGACCGTTACCAGACCTATCAACTAAGGGCTGGAACTGGATGGAGCAAGGTAAGTATCAAATGCAGGGCCCTTGGCAGGGGCAGCAAATACTCCTGGGACTACCAATCCATAGCCCAGAAATTTAAAAAGCCCCTATCTAGACCTCCAGGGAGCAGTATGGCAGAGTGAACCCCGGCTGCTCCAACCCCCACCCTCTGACCCTGAAAACATAGTAATTATAGTCCAAGGGCAAAACCTTAAACTGTAAAGGCTTGGGGACCCTAGAGGAAGGGCATGGCTAGGGCCTTGCCTCAAAATGGGTAGAAAGCAGACTGAAAAGACAAAGACTGTCAGAGGGAGGAACCAAATTCAGAGGGAGACAGTGTTGACTCCACACCCACAGCTGAAGCATCAAGAGGGAACTGGTCTTAAGCAAAGAAAGCTTTCCAAGATGAGCTCAAATGGATTGTTTTAAAATCAAAACTGCAAAATTAGAAAAACATTACAATGAAGAAAACAGCTCTTAAAAAGAAAAATGTGTGATATGGAAAGGGAGCTCCAAAAACTAACTGAGGAAAATAAGTCGCTAAAAATGATAATCAAGCCAATTGAAGCAAATAACTCTATGAGGAACCAAAAATTAGTCAAACAAAACATCAAGAATGAAAAATTAGAAAAAGAGGTAAAATATCTCAATGGAAAAATAACTGACCTGGAAAAAAGATACAAAAAAGATAATCTGAGAATCATAGGCCTACTGGAAAATCATGATGGAAAAATGAACCTGGACAACATCCTCCAAGAGCTCAAGAAAAACTGCCCTGAGATACTATAACCTGAAGGTAAAATAGAAATTGAGAGAATCCACCAGACACTGCCTGAAAGAGATCCCAAATAGAAAAGTCCTCAAAATGTTGTGGCCACAGCAGTTAATGAATATAGCAATCTATTGTTCAATAAACCCAAAGACCCCAGTTTTTGGGATAAGAATGCACTATCTGACAAAAACTGCTGGGAAAACTGGAATACAGTATGGCAGAAACTGGGCATATACCATCATCTAATACCATATACCAAAATCAAGTCCAAATGGGTGCATGACCTAAGTGTAAAGGATGATACTGTAAGCAATTTGGGAAAGCAAGGAATAGTTTACCTGACAGATCTGTGGAGAGGGGAAGACTTTAGGACCAAACAAGAATTAGAGAGCATTATAAAATGCAAAATGGATAATTTTGATTACATTAAATTGAAAAGCTTCTGTACAAACAAAGCCAATGCAACCAAGATCAAGAGGGAAGTGGGAAACTGGGAAAGAATTTTTACAACTTGTGTCTCTGATAAAGGACTCATTTCTAAAATTTATAGAGAATTGAGCCAAATCTATATGAATACAAGTCATTCCCCAATTGATAAATGGACAAAGGATATGAACAGGCAGTTTTCAGAGAAAGAAATTAAAGATATCTATAAGCGTATGAAAAAATGCTCTAAATCACTATTAATTAGAGAAATGCAAATCAAAACAACTCTGAGATACCACATCTCTCCAGTCAGATTGGCTAAGATGACAAAACAAGAAAGTGACAAATGCTGGAGAGGATGTGGACAAATTGGAACACTAATACATTTCTGGTGGAGTTGTGAACTTATCCAACCATTCTGGAGAGCAATCTGGAATTATGCCCAAAGGATTATAAATAATTTCATACCCTTTGACCCAACAATACCACTTCTAGGGTTATATCCCAAAGAGATCATAGAAGTGGGAGGAAGACCCATATGTACAAAAATATTTTAGCAGCCCTTTTTGTGGTTGCAAAGAATTGGAAACTAAAGGGGTGCCCATCAATTGGGGAATGGCTAAACAAGATGTGGTATATGAATGTAATGGAATATTATTGTGCTATAAGAAACGAGGAGGTGACGGATTTCATAATTACCTGGAGAGACTTATACAAACTGATGCTGAGCGAGAAGAGTAGAATCAGAAGAAATTTGTATACAATCACAGACATACCATATCTGTGATGACCAACTATGACAGACTGGACTCTTTTCAGCAATGCAGTGATATAAGTTAATCCAGAAAGACTCAAGAAAGTGAGAAATGCACCATCCAGAGATATAACTAGAAAGAACTGAGCCTGAATCCTGATGGAAGCAAACTAAATGATCTTGTTCTTTTCATTGTTTTGTTTTATTTCTTCCTTGCCATCTTTCATCCCACCTAGTACAATACGCCTTTGTAATTGGAATAATGTCTAATATGAATGCATTTGCAGATCCTATACTGGACTATATGCTGTTGTGTGGGGAGGGGGGAGGGAAGTAAAGGAAATTTGAAAATCAAGGAACTATGGAATTGAATCTTCTTAACTGAAACTAAACTAATACATTAATTAAAAAAAAATGTTGTGGCCAAACTCCAGAGCTACCAGGTAAAAGAGAAAATATTTCAAATGTCCAGAAAGACACAATTCAAATATCACAGAACCACAGTGAGGATTGCACAGGATTTGGCAGCCTCTACACTGAAGCGTATGCGCGTATTTGACAATCTTAGTGAAATGGATGAATATTTACAAAAATATAAGTTGCCCATATTAACTGAAAAGGAAGTAAATTACTTAAATAGCCTCATCTCAGAAAAAGAAATTGAACAAGTCATCAGTGAACTCCCTAGGAAAAAATCTCCAGGGCCAGATGGATTTACTAGTTAATTCTGTCAAACATTTAAAGAGCAATTGATTCCTATATTCTACAAACTATTTGGGAAAATTAATGAAGAAGGAGTCCTACCAAATTCTTTTTATGACACAAATAAGGTACTGATACCTAAATCAGGAAGAGATAAAACAGAGAAAGAAAATTATAGACCAATTTCCATCATGAATATAGATGCAAAAATTTAAATAAAATATTAGCACAAAGACAACAGAAACTTACTGCAAGAATAATACACTTTGATCAGGTAGGATTTATTCCAGGAATGCAAGGATGATTTAATATTAGGAAAGCCATCAGTATAACTGATAATATCAAAAATAAAACTAGCTAAAACCACATGATTATCTAAATAGGTGCAGAAAAGGCTTTTGACAGAATACAACATCCATTCCTATTAAAAACACTAGAAAGTATAGCAATAAATGGAGCCTTCCTTAAAATAATAGGTAACATCTATTTAAAGCCATCAGTAAGTATTACATGTAATGGGGATAATAATAGAAGCATTTCCAATAAGATCGGGGTGAAACAAGGATGTCCACTATCACCCTTTTTATTCAATCTGGTACTAGAGATGTTAGGAGTAGCAATTAGAGAAGAAAATGGAATCAAAGGAATCAAATTAGGCAAAGAAGAGACCAGGCTATTACTCTTCGCAAATGATATGATGATATAGTTAGAGAATGTTAGAGAATCAAGTAAAAAACTACTTGAGACAATAAATTAATTTGGCAAAGTTGCAGGATATAAAATAAACCCACATAAATCCTTGGCATTCCTGTATACTTCTAATGAAATTCAACAGCAAGAGATAGAAAGAGAAATCCCATTTAAAGTTACAGTAGTGTAATGGAAATGCAAATTTAAAGATCTTCCCTGCCCCTAGGCCCTTTGGTGTTCTTAAGAGACTCTGAAAACCTTCCTTTATTTGAAAATATACTTTGCTCCCTAATAGGCTGTCTGTATACTTTGAAGTTCGGGGTGCTGACCTTTTTCCCCTGAACTAAGTGAATGATATATGTTTGATTGATTAAAGTAAGCTTGTTAACCAATTTTGAGTTGCTTTCCTTTAGAAAAGCATATCTAAGAACCTGTGTTGGCAGCCACCCTGGGGATGTTGGGGTGCTTGCTGCTACATGTAGGCATTATACAATATTTTGGTATCTACCTACCAAAACAAACTCAGGACCTATATGAACACAACTACAAAACACTTTTCACACAAATAAAGTCAGATCTAACTAAGTTGAAAGATATCAATTAGTTGTGGCTGGGTCAAGCTAATATGGTAAAAATGACAATTTTACCTAAATTAAATTATATATTTAGTGCCATACCAATCAATTTACCAAAACACTACTTTATAGAGCTAGAAAAAAAATAGTAACAAAATTCTGGACAAAAGGTCTACAATATCAAGGGAATTAATGAAAAGAAGTGCTAGGGATGGTGGACTAGCTATACCAGATTTTAATCTGTACTTTGAAGTGGCAGTCCTCAAAACTACTTGGTACTGGCTGAGAAATAGAGTAGTGGATCAATGGAATATATTTGGTACAGAAGACTCAGCAGTCAATGACTATAGTAATCTACTGTTTGATAAACCCAAATATTTGGTACAGAAGACTCAGCAGTCAATGACTATAGTAATCTACTGTTTGATAAACCCAAAGACCCCAGTTCTGGGGATATGAACTCACTATTTGGCAAAAACTGCTGGGAAAACTGGAATATGGTATGGCAGAAACTGGGCATAGACCATCATTTAATACCATATACCAAAATCAAGTCTAAATGGGTGCATGATCTAATATAAAGGATGATATGGTAAGTAATCTAGGAAAGCAAGGAATAGTTTACCTGTCAGATTTGTGGAGAGGGGAAAATTTTATGACTAAACAAGAATTAGAGAGTATTATAAAATGCAAAATGGATAATTTTGATTACATTAAATTGAAAACCTTCTTTACAAACGAAGCCAATGTAACCAGGATTAGGAGGGACGTGGAAAATTGGGAAAGAATTTTTACAACTTAAGTCTCTGATAAAGTACTCTTTTCTAAAATATACAGAGAATTAAGTCAAATCTATGAGAATAAAAGTCATTCCCCAATTGATAAATGGTCAAAGGATGTGAACAAGCAGTTCTCAAAGGAAGAAATTAAAGATATCTATTAGCATATGAAAAAATGCTCTAAATCACTATTGATAAGAGAAACGCAAATCAAAACAACTCTTAGGTAACACATCTCACCAGTCAGATTGGCTAAGATGACAAAACAGGAAAATAACAAATGCTAGAGATGATGTGGACAAATTGGAACACCAATGCATTGCTCATGGAATTGTGAACTTATCCAACCATTCTGGAGAGCAAATTGGAGTTATGCCCAAAGGGCTATAAATAATTTCATACCCTTTGACCCAGCAATACTACTTCTAGGGTTGTATCCCAAATAGATCATAGAAGTGGGAGGAAGACCCATATGTACAAAAATATTTATAGCAGTTTTTTTGTGGTGGCAAAGAATTGGAAATTACAGGGGTGCCCATCAATTGGGGAATGGCTGAACAAGTTGTGGTATATGCATGAAATGGAATGCTATTGTGCTATAGGAAACAAGGAGCAGAAGGACTCCATATTTACCTGGAGAGGCTTATACAAACTGATACTGAGTGAGAAGAGTAGAACCAGGAGAAATTTGTACACAATTACACACACAATATATGTGTGATGACTAACTTTGATAGACTTGACTCTTCTCAGCAATTCAGGGTTATAAGTCAACCCCAAAAGTCTCATGATGGGAGAGATGTCTACATCCAGAGAAATAACTGAGCTTGAATGCAGATTTAAGCACACTATCTGCTCTTTTTCTTTGTCTTGTTTTATTTCCTCTTTCCCATTGTTCTTTCCATTTGATACAATACTTCTTTGTAACCTGAATAATGTCTAATGTGAAAGTATTTGCAGATACTCTTCTTGATTGTATGCCGGGATTATGGGGGAAGGGAGAGGATATTTGGGGCTCAAAGAATTGTGGAAATGAATCTTGTAAACTAAAAGTAAACATATTAATACAAACCAAAAAAAAAAAAAAAACCACAGAATAGGTCAAATGGTAAAAGAGGCATCAAAATCTATTGAAGGGAACTCCTTAAAAGCAGATTTGAACAAATAGAGAAAGATATTCAAAACTTCATTGAAGAAAAGGGCTCTTGTTTTATTAAGTTTATTAAATTTGTTTTATATTATTATATTAAGTTTTAGGATTGACCAAGTGGAAAAGGGCATATAAAAAGCTCACTGAAGAAAATACATCTTCAAAAATTAGGATTGGAGAAGTGGAGGCTAATGACTCCATGACTGTTCAAGTAACAATAAATTTAAATAAATTTATTTAATTTAATTTATTTAAATAAATAAATTAAATTAAATAATTTTAATTAATTAATAATTAATTAATCACTATTGATAAGAGAAATGCAAATCAAAACAACTCTTAGGTAACACATCTCACCAGTCAGATTGGCTAAGATGACAAAACAGGAAAATAACAAATGCTAGAGATGATGTGGACAAATTGGAACACCAATTCATTGCTTGTGGAATTGTGAACTTATCCAACCATTCTGGAGAGCAAATTGGAGTTATGCCCAAAGGGCTATAAATAATTTCATACCCTTTGACCCAGCAATGATTAATTAATAAATTAAATAATTAAAATAAATTTAAAAATGAAAATAATAGAGCAAAAGATGAAATATATCATTAGAAAAACAAGTGACCTGAAAAATAGACTGAAATAATTTTAATATTATCAGACAATCTGAAACACACAATCAAAAAAAAAAAAAGCCTAGATGTCATCTTTCAAGAAATTATCAAGGCTTTTGGTCATAGTTCCAAATTTGATCTAATATTACCACTACTAAGTCTATATTCCAAAGAAATAAAAATATAATGGGAAAGGACCTATTTGTGCAAAAAATGTATAATGGTTCCTTTTGTGGTCATATAGAACTAAAATTTGAGGGAATTTCTATCAATTGGGAAATGGCTGAACAAATTGTGGTAAATGAGCAAAATGGTGATATAAGAAACAACGAGGAGCCAGATTTCACAAAAATCTTAACAGATTTATATAAACTCATTAAAGTGAAGGGGGCAGAACCAGGAGAACATTACATATAGAAATGGCAACACTGGATGGTGATCAACTGTGAATGACAAATATTTTCAGCAATACAATGATTCAAGACAATTCCAAAGGACTCATAATGAAAAACACTATCCACTTCCAAAGAAAGAACTGATAGAGTCTAAAAGCATACTATTTTTCACTTCCCTTACTTTCTGTGGATTTTTCCTCTCTTTGGGTCTGTGTTCTTTCATGGAACAGCTAAGATGGAAATATGTTTTGCATGATTGAATGTTCATGACCTATATCATATTATTTACTGTCTCAGGGAGGGGAAAGTTGAGGGGGAACAAGGGAGAAAATTTGGAGCTCAATTTTTTAAATGAATTTCAAAAATTGTCCTTACATGTAACTAAAGGAAAATAAAATATTATTTTGCAAGAAATTATCAAGGAAAACTGTCCTATATCCTAGAATCAGAAGGCAAAATATAAATTAAAAGAGTCACCTCCTGAAAGATATCCCCAAAATAAAACTCCCAGGAATAGTTTAACCAAATTCCAAACCTCCCAGGTCTAGGAGAAAATACTGCAAGCAGACAGAAAGAATTCGCATATTGTGGGGCTATAATCAGGATAACACAAGATTTAGCAGCTTCTACATTAAAGGACTGGAGGGCTTAGAATGTTATATCCTAGAGAAAAGAAGGAACTAGGATTACAATCAAGAATCATCTACCTAGCACAACTGAGTATAATATTTCAGGGGACTAATTACATTTAATGAAATAGAGGATTTTCAAGCATTCCAGATGAAAGGAAAGAGCTGAATAGAAAACTTTATTTTCAAATACAAGACTGAGGAGAAGTACAGACAGGTAAGCAAGAAAGAGAAATCATAGTGGATTCCATAAGGTTAAATTGTTTCCATTCCTACATGGTAAAATGTATAATAATAAGAATGTTCCAATTATTTGGCCAAGTGGAAGCAATCTACACAGATATTGGGTCAGAATGTGAGTTGAATATGATGGGATTAAAGTGTTAATAATGCAGACTACAATTAAAAGTGCTTGTGCATATGTCTCCCCTCCTAAAAAATTTACCAGCACACCTTTTATTGCCCTATAAACATTGCTTGAGCCCGTAAAAATGCAGTAGAAGGCTCTGGGAATAAAGTTATTATCAGACTGGAGGCCTCTGACTTTAGGGTGATGATAAAGATAATAATGGTGATGATGATGATGATAAGAAGAAGAAAGAGGAGAAAGAGGAGAAGAAGGAGAAGGAGAATAGGAAAAAAAAAAAAGAGAAAGAGGAGAAAGAGGAGGAAGAGGAGAAGAAGAGGAGGAAGAGGAGAAGGAGAAGGAGAATAAGGAGAAAGGAGAAGGAGAAGGAGAAAGAGGAGGAGGAGGAAGAGGAGGAGGAGGAGGAGGAGAAGAAGAAGAAGAAGAAGAAGAAGAAGAAGAAGAAGAAGAAGAAGAAGAAGAAGAAGAAGAAGAAGAAGAAGGAGAAGAAGGAGAAGAAGGAGAAGAACAAGAACAAGAAGAGCCATTATCAATATGGCACTTTAAAGTTTGCATCCCTTATCTCATTTGAGACTCACAACACCCCTACATTGAGAATAATCCAGCTACCATTGCTAAAGATAGTATTTTACTGCTTTATTTCCTCAGGGGAGCTGCCACAATTAGACTGTAGCCTGCCAGAATCCTGAAATAATCTCAAGCTTCTCCACAATGACTTGGATATCTAGTAATTTGAATTAAACCTACCATGACTGTGTCTTCCTGAACAGGGATCATATGCTCTGGCTAAGGAATAACTCATTCTACTCACCTTTGGGACTAGGGTATATTGATCATCAAGGAAAACAGGTGCCACTTAGCTGTTCTGTTTCAGAACCTAGGGACAAAAAAGGTATATATTCATGGGAGAAGCAGCTTATAAATAAATGGGTATGTGCTGCTGTTGATTACTCTAGGTCACAAATGAAAGCCTGGAATTTCTCAACTCCAAGAGGGGTAAAAAAAAATCTGAAATAAATCATTCCAAGCCTTAATTTTGTGAGTTCTTGAAGTTGATATGCATGGTCTTTGGTTTTCTATCACTAACACCAATGAGCCAAAAGTACAGCTAGCAGAGCAAGGAATGCCAATTATAAACGGTAATCATGGGTTCTAACATTGATTCACTGTGACCTTGTATTATTTCTATTCATTTCTGCTTCTCTATTTTGGGGAGGGGTAGGAAGCTATGGGGTGGGGAGAGGGTAGAAGAGAAATAACAGAGCACTGATCATCAGACTGAGCAGTATGGCACCATTACTGAAATATTTCCCTAGGTCCAAATCCATATATGAGAGGAAACTGAGGAAAAAAAAACTAACAGGAGCATGACAGCAGTGGGGTCCACAAGACACTTGTAAGTTTATAATGGGAACCTGAATCTATAGCAAGTGAACTACAACTGTACAAGCTATATGTTGCTATGCAACTGTTCATGCAACCTTGTTCTTTTGAGTGGACTGCATTTCTATATAAGTTAACATCATGACATAGCAACTAAAGAAGTGAACATTACCCTAGGCTGCATACATAGAATTGCACTGTCCAAAATTAGGTCATCAGTCTGGAGAATTATGGTTTTCCTTCCCCCTTTTTTGTAGTTATCACATTTTAGGAATAGTATTGATAAGCTAAAGAGAATGATGAGATTAAAGGCCATGGCATTTGATAATCACTGCATGAAATATGATATAAGCACAAATTTCCAGTATTTTAAATATTGCCATATCTCTTCCCCAGCTAGCTGTGAAATTGATCTTTTTGTTTTGTTTTGTTTTGGCTTTTTTTTTTTTGAGGAGGGAAGGCAAACAATTGTGGTTAAGTGACTTGCCCAAGGTCACATGGCTAGTAAGTGTTAAGCATCTGAGCCTGGATTTGAACTCAGGTTATCCTGACTCCAGAGCCAGTTCACTGCACCACCTAGCTGCCCCCAAATTGATCTTCTTCAGGTACAAGTATAATCACATGATGTTCATATTTGATAAACTTCAGTGTATCACCTCTGGGATCAGACATACTTTATTTTTTTTTTTGATACATAGGCTTTATAACCTTGCCCCCATCTACCTTCCCTTCCTTCTTTCAGATTATTTCTCACTATGCTGATTTTGACTCAGTGACATTGTCCTCTTTGCTTTTTCTCAAATAAGAAATTCCATCTCTTAACTGCACATTTTCGTTGATTGTCCCCCAAGTCTGGAATGTTCTATCTCCTCTCTTCTCCAGCTTCCTTCAAGTTCCAGCCCAAATCTTACATTTTACAAGAAACTTTCCCCAATCTCCCTTAATTTCACTGCCTTCTATCCCTTGATTGTCTCCAATCTGTCCTGTATGCATCTTCTGGTTATGTAGGCCTTTGCATGTTGTCTCTGCTATTAGACTGTAAGCTCCTTGAGAGAAAGGACTGTTTTTTGCCTTCATTTGTATCCTTAGCATAGGATTTGTATCCTATGCTAAGAATACAAACACTTAGCATAGTGCTTGACATATAGTAGGCATTTAATAAATGCTTGTTAACTTTCAGTGCTTGGCCCCAGAAGTTAGAAATAGGATCAGTGGATGGAAGATGCAAAGGCAGAAGCTTGACATAGGTAAAATACTCTAACATTTAGAATAATTTAAAAAAACGGAAAGGGCTGCCTAAAGAAGAAATGACTTAATCATCCCTGGATGCCTTCATGTAGTGTTGGAATGCTGAGTAGCACAGTAGATCAAGGGTTAGGCTTTAAATCAGGAAAATAATGTTCATATTCTCAGATATTTAGGAACTATGTTATCCACAACAAGTCACTTAACCTCTCCCAACTACAATTTCTTCCTTTGAAAAAACGATGGAAGTTGGAAAGATAATACCTAACATCTTTTTCAGCTCTAAATCTATGATCCAATGAACTAGCCAAGGACATTTTAGAGGGAATTTGTAGAGACTTAACTAAAGGACTAAAAGGCCTGAAGGTCTTTCTTACTGTGGTATATGACTCTCAGATTGTTTTTTTTTTTTTTATTGCGTTTATTTTATTCTGAACTTAAGAAATAAAACAAGCATTTCTACAACACGGTAGACTAGGAAATACACATGAAAATACTTTACAGCATTTCATTACATTCGTAATTCATTGAAATTGAAATAAATCCTTGAAAAGTTAGAAGTGTGGTACAGTGAGAAAAGTACTGGATTTGGGCAGGTATTTGAATCCTCTTAGGTAAGTTTCTAACCTATCTGGGATTAGTTTTCTCAAACATAAAATTAGGAGGCCATACTAAATCATTGATAATATTCCTTCCAACATAAAATATATGTTGCCTATGAAAAATTTACATGTCCTAAATGCTTATCGTTACAGAAGAACTTAAGATTGAATTTACTTTTATTTTTGTCATCAAATTATGTAGTTAATTTAAAAGAAAACTTGAAAATGGGTTCGTAACCAAAAGCAAAATATCCAAATAATATCAACTAATACTTTTTTTTTTCTCACTGATACAAATCCTTACCTCTGCAACATTTCTCGGGGCTCTTGAAGCTTTGTGCTTATAACTTGACAGATGAGATTTTCATGCCAAATGGCCTTTCTATTACATACAGCAAGTCAGCAAGAAAATAAATGTAAAAGGATCTTCTTCAAAACAGAAGTCAAAGAGCAAATAAGTAGGGGATGTCAAGAACAAAGCCTAGCATAGCTATTCAAGTTTGACCTCCTGAATTAAACTCCAGGTCTTTTGCAACGCAACCCTTCTGCTTAAACTGAAACCTCAACCTCCAGCCAAAACCTCCCAGGTCAGCTTCACACATTGGTGTCATCATTAGCAGCTTAATAGGTGACATTTCTTGGCCTATAAAACTGAAACATTCTTTGTTTTTAACCTTCAGAAAAAAGAGCATTTCAGCTCACTTTACTTTGAGGAACACTTTATTTTCTAAGTGTGGAAATCTATGTTGGTTAAATTGTGACTTGGACCTAGACAGGTGGCCTTTTTAATTGAGTCCATTGATATGTGTATATTGGACAAGTACTGCCTGACGGATAATGAGCTAGGGTCAGAGATGCGTAGTAGTGGGAGGGGCTTAAGCTAGACTACAATTTGGAAATAGGTGAAGCACATTAAATGATCACAATTTACACACTGATAAGAAAAGTCCATTTCTCAGGGTAGTTGCTAGAGGAATGAGTCACTACTGGGCCACATGCTCCATATTCCTACTGGAAGTCCTGACATTATCTGGACATAACATCATCAACTGATACTACAAAGGACTTTGAGGGAGGGATCTGAATCATTTAATAACCTCACAAACTCAAGGGACCTCTCTCTAGTCCCTGATATTCTGCCAGAACTCACTCTTCTACATTTAGTGCACTCTCACACCCTCATACTCTTCATCCTAGTGATTCTGAAACCTCAGCAGTCACTACAGCAACTTCCTATTTTCAACCTTGTACTGCTCATACCTCACTCCTCTCCCCTTATAAGGCATAAAGTAACTTCTCTGACCTGCTAAATGAAGAAAAGATTCAAATAAGACTTCCAAAGAACTATAATAAATTTTACTGGTTTGGGGAAAGGGTACCCTGTTTCCTCCAAAGTTATAATTAGGGGCCGAAGAGGGCCTGACCAGTCTTAACCATCTTCTCTTATTACCCTAAATTGTAAACTCAATGTTTTCTTGCATGGGACTTTGGCATCCTAACCTTTCCAAATTCTGGATTAAGACAAACCCTCCAGCCTATGGCCCAAATATTCCAATCTAGATCTCCCTACTCTTTCCATGTACTCTTTAGAATGGCTGCTTCATGATTAATATACTTGTTTTCATTTTAAATCTTTCATTTAAATTTTCTATCACTTTACCGTGACCTGACTTATTCCAAATGACAATACATTATTAGACACCTTTTTGGTTACCGAGTGCACTTTCAGTCATACCATCTCCTTCTCACTTTTCTTTGCTTCCCACTGCCGCTTACAAATTCTTCTACCATGATCACTCAGAAACCACTCCTTCACACTATTCAAATATATCATCCAATTTATATCCTGGTGGCAGTTATATATTTAACCCCCAATACATTTTCCTTTCTTCCTCATTGACTTCAGTGCCTAGATGATGACACTAACAAATAATAAAACAAAATCAACACAATGAAAAAAATAAAAGAGAAAGTTTTCATTAGAAAAACAACTAATTTGGAGAACAGATTAGGGAGAGACAGTAGAGGAATTGTTGGACTACCTTAAATTTACAGACAAAAACAGAATCTTGATACAAAAAGTACAAGAAATTATTAAGGAAAATTGCCCCAAAGTTCTAGAACAAGAGGGCAATAGAGACATAGACAAAAAAATCTACCCTTCACCACCTGAAAGAATCACCACAAGGAAAAAATACAGGATTGTCATAGTAAAATTTCAAAGCTCCTAGTTTGAGAGGAAAACATTGTAAGCAACAAGGAAAAAAATAAATACTGTGGAGATACAATCGAGATTTTATAAGACCTAGCAGCGAGGGGGGCGGAGCCAAGATGGCGGAGTAGAAACAGCTTGTCCAAGCCTCTCTGCCCCCAGATTCCCCACAAACTATGTAAAAAAGGAATCTGAACAACTTCTGGAGCCCCAGCACCCACAGAACGACACAGAGAAGCTAACCTCCCGCTGAGGACAGACCAGCAGCCCTGCAGGAAGGACCAGTGCAGCAGTCTGGGAGCCGGCAGCACGCAGAGCGCAGGAGCCGAGCCGAGCCCAGGTCCGCATGAGCCGAGGTTTTAGCCCCAGGGCGGCAGGGCCAGCAGCCAGCTGGAGAAACCCCAGAACACCAGGAGCTGTGGCGACTTAAGAATTATCAACATAGACATGCCTAGGACAAAGTAAGAGGTTAGTGTCCTATGGACTTTGGGACCTGTATTTGGGGAATGCGTCAGCTCCCTCCCCTGGGGGCTAGAAGCCGCTGAGGAGACATGCCATTTTGTAGTTTTCAGAGGCAGCTCGGGCTCCCAGCCTACAAATCATGGGGAGATCCAGCGATCAGTCTTGGGGGGTAATCGCTCTTGCTTTAACCTCCTGGATCTGGATTGTGATCTAGGGTGGAAGTTGTGGGTGGGTTTACAGCTTGCCAGAAACGGAAGTTGCCCCCCACACGTTCGGGACGAAAATTCCTCTATCTGGCCTTAAAGCCATAGTGTGGCAACAAGCCCAAAAGTCAAGCAATTAAGTGGCAACATGCCAAGGCAAAGGAAACAGAAAAATGCAACCCTAGACTCCTATTTTGGGGGCATAGAGCAGGAAAAGGACTGTGAGGTCAGAAGTCCTGCTCCAAAAGCCCCAGGGGAAAACATGAGCGGGTTGCAGGCCATAGAGGACCTTAAGAAGGACTTTAAAAATCAAATAAGAGAAGTGGAGGAAAAATTGGAAAGAGAAATGAGAAGGATGCAGGAAAAGTATGAAATGAGGGTCAACAGCCTGACTGAGGAAAACAACACCTTAAAAAATAGACTAACTCAAATGGCAAAGGAGGCCCAAAAGGGCAATGAGGAGAAGAATGCCTTAAAAAGTCGAATTTGCCAGATGGAAAAAGAATCTCAAAAGTTCACTGAGGAGATTCATTCCTTCAGAGTTAGACTGGAGCAAATGGAAGCTAATGACTTTATGAGAAATCAAGATGCTGTTAAGCAGATCCAAACAAATGAAAGATTAGAAGGCAATGTGAAATATCTCATGGGAAAAACCACTGACCTGGAAAATAGATCCAGGAGAGACAATTTAAAAATTATTGGACTACCTGAAAGCCATGATCAAAGAAAGAACCTAGAAATCACCCTTCAAGAAATTCTCAAGGAAAACTGCCCTGATGTTTTAGATCCAGAGGGCAAAATAGAGGTTGAAAGAATCCACCGATCACCTCCTGAAAAAGATCCCAAAAAGAAAACTCCCAGGAATATTATAGCCAGGTTCCAGAATCCCCAGATCAAGGAGAAAATACTACAAGCAGCCAGGAAGAAACAATTTCAATATTGTGGAAACACAATCAGAATAGCCCAGGACCTGGCAGCTTCTACACTGAGGGATAGAAGGGCATGGAATATGATATTCCAGAGGGCAAAAGAACTGGGAATGAACCCAAGGGTCACCTACCCAGCAAAACTGAGTATTTTGTTTCAGGGGAAAATATGGTCATTCAGTGGAATAGAGGACTTTCAAGCATTCTTGAGGAAAAAACCAGAGTTGAATAGAGAATTTGACATCCAGACACAAGAAGTAAGAGATGCCTGAGAAGGTAATCAGGGAAAAGAAATCAAAAGGAACTTATCAAAGTTGAACTATTTACATTCCTATATGGAAAAGTAACATCTGTGACTGATGATATCTTTCTCACTATGAAAATAATGGAAGAAGGGGGTGTGGTCATATGAATACATATGTGAATGTGTGTGTATATGGTTACAGTTATATATGGATAGAGGGCATAGGTTGATTTTGTTGGGAAGGGAGAGTACTCAAGGGATGAAATTATGAGGTGAGAGAGGAAAGTGGCAAGAGGAGATGGGGAGAGACATGGTAGGGTAAACTATCTCATGTAGGGGAAGTGGGTGCAAAGGAGGGGGAGAATAAGGAAGGCTAAAAAGGCAAAACCACATTCACATTGAATTTGGTTCAGGGAGAAAATGACATACATACTAAATGAGATATCTCAACCTGCAGCAGGATAGGGGGAAGGGGGATGAGAGGAGGGATGATGGATGGGAGGGCATCCTTGGGGTGAGGGGAGGTTGGAAGTACCCACTATAGAAGAGGGACAGGATCATGTAGGGAATGGACCAGGTGGGGGTGGGATGAGTGGGAGGAAATTATAAGCAGCCTTGTACAATATATCTACTATGATAATGTTTTGCATAGCTAGACATGTACAACATATACTGAATTACTTATCTCCCAAGAAGGAATGGGTGACAAGGGAGGAAGGAAATGGATCTGAAATTCGAGGTCGTAACATTAGATGTTTCAAATATATATAAATACTATTATTAATACTCTTTTGCCTATAATTGGGAGATAAGATGTGCAGGCATTGGGACACAAAGATTCATCTTCCTCTAATGGAAAAGTCGATGGGGGTATGGGAGAAGGTATGGGAGAGAGCAGATTGGAGGAAGCTATATCTTGTGGGACTGCTATTCTGGGAGGTTGGGTAGGGGAATAATGGGGGGGAAATGATTGTAACTCAAAATCTGGCGGAAATGAATGATGTAAAACAGAAGTTAATAAAACATTTGTTTAAAAAAAAAAGACCTAGCAGCTTTTACACTAAAAGACCATAGGTCTTAGAATATTATATTTCAAAGGGAAAAGATGTGGGATTTCAACCAAAAAAAATTAGCTACCAAAGTTGAACACAATTTTGAATGGAAAAAAATAGACAATTAACAAACTAAAAGACTTCCAAGTATTTGTGACAAAAAATCCTAGGACAAAGTCTTCTATCCATCATACTCAAGGACTTCATCTTACATATTGATGTCTCTTCAATACTTAAATTTCCCGGTTATTCAATCAGTTTAATTCCCAAGATTTCCACTCAACCTAAGTTACATACAAAGCTGATCATATTCTTGCTATTGCTGCTCACAGAAAGTAGGATATAGGCTGAGTATTAAAGGAAGATATGGAAGTGAGGAAGCAATTGTAGTGAGAGAGATCATTTTTTCAAAGGGACACCTAAATTCACCTTTGAAAAGGCATGAAATCAGGAGATGGAATGTAATGTATTAAGAATAATAAAGCCTATATTGCTGGATTGTATAGCACATAGAGGAAGGTAACATGTAAAAAGATTGAAAAGGTAGGGAATGGCCAAGTTGTGGAAAGCTTGTGATTTGTAAGATATCTTCCTTTTACTGTTAGTCCTTGCTTTACATAAGTTAGACTTGTGTTCACAAAATTTGGAAATATTGTTTAATTATTCATCATGAAACTCTGTTGGATGTTAAGTGTACATTTGACTATGATTCATTTTTAACTATAGCTTAAATTATACTTCATAGATTTTCTTTTTTAATTTTTAATTTATGAAATAAAAAAGCATTTCCACTACATATTAGAAAAAAGATAATTGCACATAAAATTGTAAATATACTATATACAACTTGCTATTCCTTTGAAATATTCAACAAAGTATCATAAATTTCTCCTTTCATAAGCTCTCCCTGCCCCTCCCTAGAGATGACACCATTAGATAAAAATGTGTATATATCTAAAATCATTCTACACACACCCTATTTATCAGTTATTTCTCAGCATGCACATACACCCATATGCCCTGCATAGTAAATTTCGATATTTAAAATAGTCAAAACACTTATTCAGCAAAGTTTTTCTTAAAATGATATTGCTATGACTGTATACAATATTCTCTTTAGTAAGCTCATTTTGCTCTTTGTTATTTTGTGAAAATCTATTGATGCCTTTCTTTTTTCTAAAATCAATGAACTCATCATTTCTTATAGCCCAGGAATATTCTATCAAAATTATATACTGAAACTTGTTTAGTCATTCCCCAATTGATGGGTATTTCCAGAGCTTTCCCATCAAATATTTTGGAATATATAGGTTCTTTGCATTTTTCCTGAATCATTTTTGGAAATAATGGTATTGCTGGTACTAAGAGTATAGGCAGTAGAATAACTCTTTGGGTATAATTGAAGATTGTCCCACAAAATGGTTAGATTAGTTCATAAGACCAACAATGAATTCATGTCCCAACTTTTCCACATGCCCTCCTACATTTTTTGCTTTCCCCTTCATTCATTTTAGCCAATCTGATAGGTATAAACTGATATGTAAAATTTGTTTTAATTTGCATTTCTCTAATCAATAATATCTTAGAGCATTTTTTCATGTGACTGTAATTTTTTATTTGTTCATTAATAAAACTGCCTGTTTCAGGGGCAGAGCAAAGATGGTGGAGTGAAATCAGGGATTTGCTTGAGCACTCCCCCAAATATCTGTATGAAATGACTCTCAACAAATTTGAGAGCTACAGAGCCCACAAAATGACAAAGCGAAACACATCTCCCACCTAAGATAGCCAGGAACGTTGACAAGAAGAGTGTATTGCACTGGGCTGGGAGCAGAATGCAGTCCACCATGGGATGTGTTGGCACAGACAGAGCTGGAACAGGCCTCAGGGGACTGAATCACTAGCGGCCATGGGAGTTTCTAGACTTCTCAACCCACAAATGTCAAAGACAGCATAGAAGTCCAGTAGGAAAACTTTGTGGGACCTGGGTGAAAAAGGAGCATGGTCTGGTCCCAGCCCCAGGGTAGTGGAGGTGGTGGCAGTGGTGGTGGCAGCAGCAGTTGCTTTCAGTGCTCTGGATTCACAGTTGGTGGGGAATTGAGCATGGTGACACAAAACCCCTGAATCCTGGGGACAGTACACCCACCCCCACTGGAAGCAGAGTCCTACCTTTAGAAATAATTAGAAAGTCAAGTATTTGACTGGAAAGATGAGGAAAAAGTGCAAAAAAAATTCCCAGACTATAGAATTTTACTTTGGAGACAAAGATAATCAAAACACACAACCAGATGAAGACAACAAAGTCAAATCTCCTACATTAAAAACCTTCAAGAAAATATGAATTGGTCTCAGGCCATGGAAGAGCTCAAAAAAGCTTGTGAAAATCAAGTAAAATGAAATAGAGGAAAAATTTGGAAGATAAATGATAGTGATGCAAGAAAATAATGAAAAATGCATCAAAAGCATGCTAAAGGGGGTAGAGTCAAGACTGCAGAGTAGAAACAGCACTTCCAGAGAACTCGACCACACCACTTCAAAATTATGTAAAAGGGGGACTCTGAATGATCTCTGGAGGTCAAGAACCACAAAATGACACAGAGAAGCTAACCTCCTGCTGAGGACAGCCTGGCAGCCCAGTCAGGGAGCAGCCAGCAAAGCCCTCTGGGAGCCAAGCCCAGGACCACAGGAGTCAGAGGTTTTAGCCCCAGGGCGCCAGACCAGCAGTTGGCTGGAGGGACCCCAGAACACCAGGAGCTGTGGCATTTCCAGAATTATCAACATATAGATGCCTAGGACAAAATGAGAGGTCAGTGCTCTATGGACTTTGGGACTGTTTGGGAGATCAGGTGGCCACTTTCCCCTGGGGGTGAGAAGCCTCTGAGGAACCATGACAGCTTGTGCCACATTGCCAGCATTGTAGGTTCAGCTCCCAGCCTGCAGACTGTAGGGGAATACAGCGATCAGTCTGGGGGGTAATTGCTCTCGCTTAACCCTTCTTGGATCTGGATTGTGGTCTGGGGTGGAGGTCTTGGGGTGTGTGACCAGCTTGCCAGAGTGTATGGAGGCTTCACAGAGGCCTGAATACCTCCAGAAGTTGAGAAAATCCCAGAGTTTGGAACAGAAGCTCCCCTGGATGGTGGCAAAGTCCTACTGGCAACAAGCCCAAAAGTCAAGTAATTGAGTGGCAACATGCCTAGGCAAAGGAAACAAAATAAAGAGAAAAATTCATCAACTCCTATTTTGGGGGCAAAGAGGATCAAAACATCGAACAGGAGGAGGCCTGTGAGGTCAGAACTCCTACACCAAAAGCCCCAAATGAAAATATGAGCTGGTTACAAGCCATAGAGGACCTTAAGAAGCAGATAAGAGAAATGGGGGAAAAATTGATAGAGAAATGAGAAACATGCAAGAAAAGTATGAAATGACAGTCAACAGCCTGACTGAGGCAAATAGACTAACTCAAATGGCAAAAGAGGCTCAAAAAGGCAATGGGGAGAAGAATGCCTTAAAAAGCTTACTTTGCCAGATGGAAAAAGAATCTGAAAAGCTCAATGAGGAGAATCATTCCTTCAGAATTAGACTGGAGCAAATGGAAGCTAGTGACTTTATGAGAAATCCAGATGCTATTAGGCAGATCCAAACAAATGAAAGAATAGAAGGCAATGTGAAATATCTCATGGGGAAAACCACTGATCTGGAAAATAGATCTAGGAGAGACAATCTATAAATCATTGGACTACCTGAAAACCATGATCAAAGAAAGAATCTAGAAATCATCCTTCAAGAAATTCTCCAGGAAAATTGCCTGAATGTTTTAGAACCAGAGGGGAAAATAGAGGTTGAAAGAATCCACTGATCACCTCCTGAAAAAGTTCCCAAAAAGAAAACTTTTGTAGGAATATTGTAGCAAGGTTCCAGAACTCCCAGATCAAGGAGAGAATATTACAAGCAGCCAGGAAGAAACAATTTCAATATTGTGGAACCACAGTTAGGATAGCACAGGATCTGGCAGCTTATACGCTGAGGGATCGAAGGGCATGGAATATGATATTCCACTGGTCAAAGGACCTGGAATTAAAACCAAGAATCACCTACCTAGCAAAACTGAGTATCATGTTTCAGGGGAAAATATGGCCATTCAGTGGAATAGAGGACTTTCAAGCATTCTTGAGGAAAAAACCAGAGTTGAATAGAAAATTTGACATTCAGATACAAGAAGCAAGAGATGCTTGAGAAGGTAAACTGGGAAAAGAAATCATTATGACTTATCAAACTTGAACTATTTATATTCCTACAGGAAAAATGATAAGTCTAACTGATGAAACTTTTCTCAGTATGAAAAGAGTTGAAGATGGATACATGTGGATATGAATACATATGTGAATGTGCATACATATGTTTTCAGGTATGCATAGATAGAGGGTACATGTTTAATAGTAAGAGATGATACTTAAAAGATGAAATTAAGAGGTGAAAGAGGCATATAATGAGAGGAGACGGGGAGAGACAGAATGGGGTGAACTATCTCACATAAAAGAAGCAAAGGTAAATGGTTACAAGGGAGAGGAAGAACAGGAAGGCAAAAAGGCAAAACCTTATCCTCATTTAATTTGGATCAGGTAAAGAATGACACACATAATATATAGGGTTTCTCACCCTACAGGAGACAAAGGGGAGAAGGGAATGACAGGGGGGTCAAAGGAAGGGAGGGCAGGCTGGTGGTGGGAGTTGGAATTACCCACTTTTGAAAAGGACCAAAGTGGGGAGTGGACCCAGTGGGAGGTGGGATAGGAGGGAGGGAATATAGTCAGCCTTTTACAATACATCTACTGTGGTAATGTTTTGCATAGCTACACATGTACAGTACATACTGAGTTGCTTTTCTTCCTTTTAAAACCAAATTTAAAAACATATATACATACTATGATTAATACTATTGTACATATAATTGGAAGATAAGATATGCAGGCATTGGGGCACGAGGATTCACCTTGCTTTACTGGAATAATCAAAGGGGATATGGGAGAAGAGATGGAAGAGAGCAGATTGTATAAGGGGATAGCCTGTAAGTCTGCTATTCTGGGGTAGTGGGTAGGGGAAAAGTGGGGGAAAATTGTGACTCAGAATCTGACAGAAATGAATGATGTAAACCAGAAGTTAATAAAGCATTTGAAAAAAAAATGCTTGCTAAAGGAGACTCCCCCAAAATACTGAAGAAAATAACACTTTAAAAAATAAACTAACTTAAATGTTAAAAGAGGTCCAAAAAGCCAACTGAGGAGAAGAATGCTTAAAAAGCAAAATTAGTCAAATGGAAAAAGAGGTCCTAAATCTTTTTTTTTTTTTTAAGCAATTGGGGTTAAGTAACTTGTTCAAGGTTACACGGCTAGTCATTATTTATGCATGGGTGCTCATTTTCTGAGGCCAGATCTGATCTCAGGTCATCCCAACTCCAAGGCCGGCACTCTTACTCACTGCGCCACCTAGCCGCCCCTTTAGGGCAATTGGGGTTAAGTAACTTGCCCAAGGTCACACGGCTAGGTTTTTGTTTGTGTGGATTAAGTGTCGGAGGCCGGCTCCGAACTCAGGTCCTTCTGACTCCAGGGCCAGCGCTCTATTCACTGCGCCACCTAGCCGCCCCTGGTCCTAAATCTTACTGAAGAAAATAATTGCTTAAAAGTTAGAATGGGGCAAATGGGAAACAATGATTTTATGAGAAATCAAGAAATCAAGAAATTCTAAAACAGAATCACAAGAATGAAAAAAAAAAGATGATGATAAATATCTCATTGGGGAAAAAAAAAAAAACAAAACACTGACCTGGAAAATAGATCCAGGAGAGATAATTTTAAAAGTATTGAACTACCTAGGCTCCTAGGAAAGGAGCCTAGACATCATCTTTGAAGAAATTATCAAGGAAAATGTCTCTGGTATTCTAGAACCAGAGAGGAAAATAAAATTTGAGAACATCTACAAATTGCCTCTTGAAAGATATACCAAGGGGTGCAGCCAAGATGGCGGAGTAGAAACAGCTCATCCAAGCCACTCTGCCCCCAGATTCCCCCCAAACTATGTAAAAGGGGACTCTGAACAACTTCTGGGGCCCCAGCACCACAGAACGACACAGAGAAGCTAACATCACACTGAGGATAGCACAGCAGCCCTGCAGGAAGGACCAGTGCAGCACTCTGGGAGATGGGAGCATGCAGCACACAGACCACGGGGAACCGAGCCAAGCCAAGCCCAGGCTCCCATGAGCCGAAGTTTTAGCCCCAGGGCGGCAGGGCCAGCAGCCAGCTGGAGAGACCCCAGAACACCAGCAGCTGTGGCGACTCCAGAATTATCAACATAGACATGCCTAGGACAAAGAAAGAGGTTAGTGTCCTATGGACTTTGGGACCAGTATTTGGGGAATGCGACGGCTTCCTCCCCTGGGGGCTAGAAGCCACTGAGGAGATACTCTATTTTGTAGTTTTCAGAGGCAGCTCCAGCTCCTGGCCTGTGAACTGTAGGGAGATCCAGTGATCAGTCTTGGGGGGTAATCACTCTTGCTTTAACCTCCCTGGATCTGGATTGTGATCTAGGGTGGAAGTCATGGGTGGGTTTACAGCTTGCCAGAAACTGAAGTTGCCCCCCACACGTTCGGGACGAAAATTCCTCTAGCTGGACTTAAAGCCATAGTGTGGCAACAAGCCCAAAAGTCAAGTAATTAAGTGGCAAAATGCCAAGGCAAAGGAAAAAGGAAAATGCAAACCTAGACTCCTATTTTGGGGGCATAGAGTGGTAAAAGGACTATGAGGTCAAACATCCTGCTCCAAAAGCCCCAGGGGAAAACATGAGCGGGTTGCAGGCCATAGAGGACCTTAAGAAGGACTTTAAAAATCAAATAAGAGAAGTGGAGGAAAAATTGGAAAGAGAAATGAGAAGGATGCAGGAAAAGTATGAAATGAGGGTCAACAGCCTGACTGAGAAAACAACACCTTAAAAAATAGACTAACTCAAATGGCAAAGGAGGCCCAAAAGGGCAATAAGGAGAAGAATGCCTTAAAAAGTCGAATTTGCCAGATGGAAAAAGAATCTCAAAAGCTCACTGAGGAGATTCATTCCTTCAGAGTTAGACTGGAGCAAATGGAAGCTAATGACTTTATGAGAAATCAAGATGCTGTTAAGCAGATCCAAACAAATGAAAGAATAGAAGGCAATGTGAAATATCTCATGGGAAAAACCACTGACCTGGAAAATAGATCCAGGAGAGACAATTTAAAAATTATTGGACTACCTGAAAGCCATGATCAAAGAAAGAACCTAGAAATCACCCTTCAAGAAGTTCTCAAGGAAAATTGCCCTGATGTTTTAGATCCAGCGGGCAAAATAGAGGTTGAAAGAATCCACCAATCACCTCTTGAAAAAGATCCCAAAAAGACAACTCCCAGGAATATTATAGCTAGGTTCCAGAATCCCCAGATCAAGGAGAAAATACTACAAGCAGCCAGGAAGAAACAATTTCAATATTGTGGAAACACAATCAGAATAGCCCAGGACCTGGCAGCTTCTACACTGAGGGATCGAAGGGCATGGAATATGATATTCCAGAGGGCAAAAGAACTGGGAATGAACCCAAGGGTCACCTACCCAGCAAAACTGAGTATTTTGTTTCAGGGGGAAATATGGTCATTCAGTGGCATAGAGGACTTTCAAGCATTCTTGAGGGAAAAACCAGAGTTGAATAGAAAATTTGACATCCAGACGCAAGAAGCAAGAGATGCCTGAGAAGGTAATCAGGGAAAAGAAATCAAAAGGAACTTATCAAAGTTGAACTGTTTACATTCCTATATGGAAAAGCAATAACTGTGACTGATGATATCATTCTCACTATGAAAATAATGAAAGAAGAGTGTGTGGTCATATGAATACATATGTAAATGTGTGTGTATATGGTTACAGTTATATATGGATAGAGGGCACAGGTTGAATTTGTTGGGAAGGGAGAATACTCAAGGGATGAAATTATGAGGTGAGAGGGGAAAGTGGCAAGAGGAGATGGGGAGAGACAGGGTAGGGTAAACTATCTCACTTAGAAGAAGCAAGGGGAAGTGGTTGCAAGGGAGGGGGAGAATAGGAAAGGAAAAAAAAAGGCAAATCCACATTCTCATTGAATTTGGTTCAGGGAAGAGAATGACATACATACTAAATGGGATATCTCAACCTGCAGCAGAGTAGGGGGAAGGGGGATGAGAGGAGGGATGATTGATGGGGGCATCCTTTGGTGGAGGGGAGGTTAGAAGTACCCACTATAGAAGAGGGACAGGATCATGTAGGGAATGGACCAGGTCGGGGGTGGGATGAGTGGGAGGGAATTATAAGCAGCCTTGTACAATATATCTACTATGATAATGTTTTGCATAGCTAGACATGTACAACATATACTGAATTACTTATCTCCCCAGAGGGAATGCGTGACAATGGAGGAAGGAAATGTATCTAAAATTCGAGGTCTTAACATTAAATGTTTCAAATATATATATATATATATATATATATATATATATATATATATATATATATAAATACTATTTTTAATACTATTTTGCTTGTAATTGGGAGATAAGATGTGCAGGCATTGGGACACAAAGATTCACCTTCCTCTGATGGAAAAGTCGAAGGGGGTATGGGAGAAGGTATGGGAGAGAGCAGATTGGAGGAAGCAATATCTTGTGGGACTGCTATTCTGGGCGTTTGGGTAGGGGAATAATGGGGGGAAATGATTGTAACTCAAAATCTGGCAGAAATGAATGATGTAAAACAGAAGTTAATAAAGCATTTGTTAAAAAAAAAAGAAAGGTATCACAAAAAGAAAACTCCTATAAATATTGTAGCTAAATTCCAAAATTCCAAGGTCAAAGAGAAAACATTGCAAGCAGTCATAAACAATTTTAGTATTGTAGAAATACAATGAGGATAACAGAAGATCTAGCAACTTCTACATTAAGGGATAAACAGGCTTGGAATATGATGTTCTTGATGTCAAAGGAGCTAGCATTAAAACCAAGAATCACCTACCCACCAAAATTGAGAATTTTAACTACTTCAATGCTGAAAAATGGATATTAAAAGAAATAAAGGGTTTTCAATCAAAAGAAGTATGAGAAGGTAAACAGGAAATAAATGTCATATGAGACTTATTAAACTGTCTACTTTCCTACATGTAAAGATGATATTTGTGAGACCTTTCTTGGTATTAAGGTAGTTGGAGAAAAATAGGTAGATAGATGATAGATAGATAGATAGATAGATAGATAGATAGATAGATAGATAGATGGCACTGAGTGAATTGAATGTGAAGGGATGGTTTGTAAAAGTAAAATTAAGGTACAAGAGGGGAACATATTTGGAGAAGGAGAAAGGAAAAGATAGGATGTGGGAAATAATCTCCCATAAAAGAGGCAAGAAATGGTTTCACAATGGAGGGGAATGGTGGAAAGTGAGAGAGAATGAGTGAACCTTACTCTCATTTGGATTTGACTTAAGGAGGGAATAGCATAAACACTCAGTCGGGTATCTTACCTTATAGGAGAGTTAGGTGTAAGGGGATAAGGGGAGAGGAGTGATAGAAGGGAATGAAAATTTAGGGAGGTGGTAATCAATTTTCAAAGCAAACCTTTTTGAAAAGGGACAGGATCAAAGGAGAAAATAGAATAAGTAGGGGACGGGATAGGATGAATAGAAATATAGTTACTCTTTCACAACATGATTATTATGGAAATATTTTGCATACCTATACATGTATAACCTACACTGAATTGCTTACCTTCTCTAGGAGGGTGGGAGGGGAGGAAAGAAGGGAAAGAATTTGGAACTCAATATTTTAAAAACAAATGTTAAAAACTGTTTTTACATTCAAGTGGCAAATAAGATATACAGGCAATGGGATATAGAAATCTATCCTGCCCTACAAAAAAAAGTAGTGGGAAAGGAGATAAAGGGGGGGAGTGATAAAAGGGAGGGCACATTGTGGGAAGGGGTAGCCAGAATGCACACCATCTTGGGTGGGGGAGGGGAGAGATAGGAAAAAAATTTGGAACTTAAAATCTTGTGGAAATTAATGATGAAAACTAAAAACAAATTATTAAAAAAACTGCCTGTTCATTCCCTTTGATCATTTATCAATTGCTGAAGATTCAATCTTATAGATTTGACAAGACTTTATATATCTGAGATGTGAGATCTTTATCTGAGAAACTGTTCATAAATTTCCCCCCAATTTATTGCTTTCCTTTGACCTTGGTTACATTTGTTTGATTTATGAAAACTTTTAAAATTTAATATAATTGAAATTATCCATTTTATATTATATACTTTTTTGTTTTGTTTTGTTTTCTAATTAAACAAATGCTTTATTAATTATGGTTAACGTCATTCATTTCACCAGATATTGAGTTACAATTTTTCCCCACTTTTCCCCTACCCACCACCCCAGAACAACAGTCCCACAAGATATCCCCTCATCCAATCTTCTCTCTCCCATATCTTCTCCCATACCCTCTTCGACTTTACCATTAGGGCAAAAGTGAATCTCTGTGCCCCAGTGTCTGCACATCTTATCTCCCAATTACATGCAAAATAGTATTAATAATAGTGTTTATATATATTTGAAACATTTAATTTTAAAACTATGAATTCCAGATCCATTCCCTTCCTCCCTTGTCACCCACTCCCTCTGGGAAGATAAGCAATTCAGTATGTGTTGTACATGTATAGCTATGCAAAACATTACCATAGTAGATACATTGTAAAAGACTGTTTATATTTGCCTCCCACCCATCCCACCCCCCACCTGGTCCATTCCCTACTTTGAACCTGTCCCTCTTCGAAAGTGGGTACCTCCAACCTCCCCTCCCCCCAGAATGCCTTCCCCTCCATCATTCCCCCTCTCATCCCTGTCCCCCCTATGCTCCTGCAGGGTGAGATATCCCATTTAGTATGTATGTCATTCTGTCCCTGAGCCAAATTCAATGAGAACATGGTTTTGCCTTTTTGCCTTCCTGTTCGTACCCTCCCCTGCAACCACTTCCCCTTGCCTCTCCTACATGAGATAGTTAACCCTACCCTGTCTCTCCCCATCTCCTCCTGCCAGTTTCCTCTCTCACCTCTTAACTTCACCCCTTAAGTATCATCCCTTCCCACCAAATTCAACCTGTGCCCTCTATCCATGTATACCTGTAAACATATATAAACACATTCACATATGTATTCATGTGCCCATATACCCTTCTTCAATTATTTTCATACTGAGAAAAGTTTCATCAGTCATAGTTATTGTTTTTTGATTTATGAATGTAAATAGTTCAACTATCCAGATCCAGGGATGTTAAAGCAAGAGGGATTACCCCCCAAGACTGATCGCTGGATCCCCCTACAATCTGTAGGCCAGGAGCTGAAGCTGCAACTGAAGCTGCAAAATGGCAGCTGTGCTCGTTTCCTCAGCTGCTTCTAGCCCCCAGGGGAAGAAGCCGATGCATTCCCCAAATACTGGTCCCAAAGTCCATAGGGCACTAACCTCTCACTTTGTCCTAGGCATATCTAGGCATGTCCTAGGCATATCTAGTCATGTCCTAGGCATGTTGATAATTCTGGAATCACCACAGTTGCTGGTGTTCTGCAGTCCCTCCAGCCGGCTGCTGGCCCGGCCGCCCTGGGGCTAAAACCCTGACTCACACAGGCCTGCGCTTGGCTCCCAGAGCTCTGAGCTGTTGGCTCCAGAGTGCTGCACTGGGTGCTCCTTGCAGGGCTGTCCTCAGCAGGAGGTTAGCTTCTCTGTTTCGTTCTGTGCGTGCTGGAGCTCCAGAAGTTGTTCAATGTCCCCTTTTACATGGTTTTGAAGTGGTGTGGAAGTGCTGTTTCCAGTCCGCCATCTTGGCTCTGCCCCTTTATACAATATTCTTATTTCTATTTCTTGTTTATTCATAAATTGTTTGCCTATCCATAAGCCTAATAAGTAATATGTTCCATGTTCTTCAACTTTTCTTGTAATATCTCTAAATTTAGGTCATATATCTACTTTAAATTTATCTTATTAAATGATATAAGATATTGGTCTATGCTCAATTTCTGCCATACTGTTTTCCAGTTTCCCCAACATTTTTTTTTACCAAATATGATCAATTATTATCCCCAAAACTTAATTTATACTTGTCAAATTTAAGGTAACTATATTTGCTGCTGTAAATTGTATGACTATTCTCTTCCACACATCTTCCTTTTTAATTCTTAGCCAGTAACAAACAGATTTGATAATTACTGCCTTATAATATAATTTAAGATCTGGTACTGTTAAACCTCCTTCCTTCACATTTTTTCCCATTCCTTTTTTTGGCATTCCTAAATTTGTGTTTTTCCAAATGCATTTTGTTATTATTTCTTTTCTAATTCAGCAAAATACTTTTTGGTAATTTAATTGGCTGGCACTGAAAATATGAATTAGTTTAGGTAAAATTATCATTTTCATTACACTGGCCCTGCCTACCCATGAACAATGAATATTTCTCCAATTATTTAAACCTTCTTTATTTGCATAAAATGTTTTATATTATTATTATATATCTTGGGGATTTATTTTGCCAGGTATTTTACAATGTCTAGAGTTATTTTAGTTCATAAGTTTCAGTGGCATTCAGATCAGGTGAACTCATAGACATTTTAAGCATGTTCATTTCAATCTTTTAGCTAAATTTCTTAATATTTTATGCACCAGTGTCAGACTAGATTGAACTATTACATCTCTAGGAACATCTGTAATTTTGAATTAATTATATTTCTCAATGTAAAAATATGTTTATTTCATTAACTCTCAATCAATTCAGGGCTTCTAGGACTACTAGACATAAAAAATCTACAAAATATTTTGGGAAGTGCATATTTTATTCTGATTAAGATGCCAAGATGTTACAGTCTCACCAGAATTTTTCTGATAATAGTTTTAGTATAGCCTTAAATGAAAACAACCATAAAGTAATTTCATTACAGTTTAACTCTTTCACATGCCAGTCTTTATGCTATCTTCCCCACAAAAAGCACATTTTTTTTTTTAAACAAAAAACCCAAACACCACAAACCCACACCACACCCACCAAACCCACCCCCACCACCCCACCACCCCCCGCAATTGGGGTTAAGTAACTTGCCCAAGGTTACACGGCTAGGTTTTTTTGTTCGTATGGATTAAGTGTCAGAGGCCGGCTCCGAACTCAGGGCCTTCTGATTCCAGGGCCAGCGCTCTATTCACTGCGCCACCTAGCCGCCCCAAAAAGCACATTTTTAAAGGCACAGGTTACAACTCTTTTCTTTTGATTTTCTTATAAATTTGTTTTCTCACATTTTTTTCCAAAATAATGAAGTCTAAAAGCACTCTAGAGGAATCCATAAATATGAGTCCTACTACCAGACCAATCTGCAGGTCTTTGCTCATTTTCAGATAAATAATTAGGTTGTATCATAGCAACAATTTTTTACTTCTTGAGTTTTTTTTCCCCATTTTGACCACACTTTCCTTTGTGATGTGAAACATTTAATATTGAGTGATCTTGAAATAATACTAGATTTCCCAATGTGAACAGTATAATAATTTCTATAGCAGTCATTACAAATAGTTTCTTTAAATGTTACAACTTTTGCACAATTCTTTTAAGATAACATCCAATTTGTGGGTAAAAAGTACATAATTAAAAGCACAACAAAAGATAGCAATAGAACACTTGTATATGGCATAACGAAACTGAGTGCTGGATGATAAAAGTGGGGAAAGTAGTATGGTCCAGTTTGGTATGATTGAGATCAGATATTTCTTAGCCCAGTGTCAATAAAAACCTGTACACAAGGCCTGACCCAGTTATTGATTATATTGTGTAACTCACTGATAAAGTATGAACTAGATGCTCTTTGGATTTGGATTTGAAATTCCATGATTAAATAGTTATATATCAGTAGACTTCTGAAATCTTTTAGAATTCTAATGCTAGAGCCCTTTGATACTCTTCACAAGCAGAACATGGCTTTTTTTGGTAGATAACTATATAAATCTTGGCCAGAACCCACATCTGGTAGAATATTATTAATTAATAAAAATAGAAAGGATAATTAATTCAGTACAAACTAATAAAAACACAAAAATGATCTAACAAATAAAAGACCATTAAGTATGTCTTTAACCTTCTTGGGTCCCAATTTCATTTGCCAAAAGAGATAATTGAGCTAAATAACCTCTGGGATTCTTCCAGATGTAGAATTTTATTATGCTAACTAGTAGATAAATTCTCTGATTTTTTTCCCTTTTCTTTCTTCTGTGTCATATATTCAGCTGCGTGAATCCTCTGAGAGGCACCAGCTTTGTCAACTGGAATATAATATACCTGTACCATGACCACATATAACCGTATATACAATGAAATTCTCTAAAATATCAGGAGACACTGTAATTTCCAACTGAATTACCTAAACAGTCAGAAGATGGGTGTTCAGGAGGATTTAATATAAACAAGTTGAGACCTGTAGTCTCTCTGCTTCACTCTTGGGGTTTTAGGATCCCATTAGTTCTCCAAGGTTCTCCTAGTGCTTTAAGTTACTATTCCTTTTGTTTTCAACTTTGATCTCTCTTCTCAGATCTCAACTCCTACATTACCTCTCAAAATAGCTCGAAAAATAATTTTGAGTATAGTTTGACTACATACAATAGACACACTGTTGATGCTAACTTATCTCCAAGTTTTCCCTTTTCCTTTCATTGTTGTTGACATTCCCTCCATACCTCCTTCTCTTACTTTTTTCCCCAAAGTTTCGGTCCTTTGACACAATTTCTGTGGGAAAAGATTTTGTTGTAGATCTTATTTCTCATAGGTGCAAGAACAGTGCTAGACCTATGTTCAGTATTCAGTAAGTATTTATGGATTAAAGTCCCTAAATGGCATGGCAAAACTCTGGAACCCAAGGTAATATGGTCTGAAATATCCAATTAAAGAGAAGAGATATATGGGCATGTGAATGACCTTTTCTTTCACTGAAACAACGTCTAATTTTAATAAAATGTTAGTTTGAAAAAAGACTAAATTAGAAATTTAAATTGGAGGTCTTAAACTAAAAACTAAATTGGAGGTCTTAAAAAATTGATAAATAGAGATTGGCATAGATTGCCTATAAAATGTAAAACACACAAGGGAAGAAATAGCATCCTAGAGAAAATGGCAATTATGTCTTTATAAAATTAATTAATAACTAACATGCACTGCTTTTCATAATCATCCATAACCGAGCACTTTAACAAATGCAGAGGGAGGGGTGGCTAGGTGGCGCAATGAGTAAGAGTGTTGGCCCCAGAATTGGGAGAACCCAGGATTGTCCTGGCCTCAGAAAATGAGCACCCACCCATAAATAATGACTGGACATGTAACCTTGAGCAAGTTACTTAACCACAATTGCTTTAAAAAAATGGAGAGGGATAGGCAAATGTCAAGATTCCCTAAAGAAAATTATGACAAAATCAAAAAGATAAGGAAAATTATTGGGTAAATTCTTATGTAGGAAGTCATGTAAAAATAGTTTTAAAAAATCTGATTTGATGACATACCTATTCATTTAGTATTTATTAATTTATATTTTATATGTAGTCATGATATTTATAGGGCAATGCTCAATCCAGAACCTAGAAGTACTCAGTAAAGATGTTTTTGATTTAGATGTTTATGGACTGACATCTGCTCTCCCAGATTTCATTATTGTTTTGGCCTTACAAGAGCCCTTTAATTAGTTTCCTTGGTGCTGTACAATGTGTCCCAAAGAGAAAAAGTGTCCTAAAATGTATAGTGTGACAAAACAAATATAGTTCTGAAGAGTAAGAATTATCTTGGCTGCAGACAAAAAACCTGGCCATGTTGGTTAGAATATTTTTAGATTTTTTTTTTAAGCAATTGGGGTTAAGTAACTTGCTCAAGGTTACACGGCTAGTCATTGTTCATGTGTGGGTGCTCATTTTCTGAGGCCAGTTTCTATCCCTGGTCATCCCAACTCCAAGGCTGGCACTCTTACTCACTGCGCCACCTAGCCGCCCCCTAGAATATTTTTAGATTAAACAATATAAATAAATATAATTATACTCATGGGAAGGCACATTATATTTCAGACTTTGGAGAGAAAATGTTGCCTCTAAATCTATGTAACTTGCTAATGAAGAGATTTGTTAACATTTTAGCTGTAGATGCCTAATATCTGTGGGATATTGACTTTAAAAAATGAGCTGATAATTACTTAATGAGTAAAAAGCTAAACATTTATTACAAAGGTCTTCTATTTACATAAAGGAATAATTTTACAGTTAATTGAAGTTTCATAAATAACTCTGGGATAGAAGACAAGTATATTGTGTTTACAATTAAACTGGTTGAACTTTGTTAATGATTAGAGAACAGAAATTCAAGAACACAAATTATTTTATAATTAATAAAGGTTAAAATAAATTTATTTCTGTTTGACACCAATCCTTCCATATAGAAACACCATCATCAATGGGCTGTAAACCCAGAGGCCTATGCTAACAATCAGGTGTGTGTTGATTCAATAAAGATGTAATTATTCTCAACATTGGATGTTTTGAATTAGAAAAGTAAAAACATAGGTTTAGAGTTAGAAGGAATCCGAGAGACCATAAAATCCTACCCCTTCATTTTGCAGATCAGGAAACCAAGAGAGATTAGGGGACTTCTCCAGGGTCATAAATAGAAAATTTTTTATTTTGAGATTCAAGTACAAAACTTCCTGAGTCCAAGGCTTGTCCCTGAGTTTACATATTCGAGATGTGTTTCCCTCTTCTTTGTTTTAGGAGATATAGTCTCTGTGATGGCAAAGTCCTCTGCAAAATCAAATGGACTAATGTTTCACAGAGACAACACATGAGATACACCCTACAGAAAAAGGAAAATATATAAATGCCATCATTAAACAAATCTAATCAACACTCATTAGCCTGGGGTGGTTTATATTTTAAATTTGGGAAGAATGCTGTATTCTCTGATATTATCTCTGATATTATCATCTATTTTACCCTGTCACTATTTATCAATTTCTACGGTCAAATTAATATATCATATGAGAGGCAAAATTTCATTGAAGGAACTCGATGAACTTCACAACAGTTGTGTATTCAGTGAGCTTACCCATTAGCCCACTTCAGATTTTTAAATTTGGCACAACTTATGCTCTACTGCCATTGGCTTTGTGAAAGACAGTATTAGAAAAGGCTTGGATGTTTTTAAAGACACACCTCATATCATCTTATCATATCTCCTGAGCCACAAAGCACATTAATGACCCATCTTGACAGAGAAATTTTTAAAAATCTGACATTTTAGTTTTTTTTTTATTTTGACAGTCACAGAAAATCTCATTAAATGAAATAAGTACAATATTTTATAAATCTTAAAGAGTTCTATAAATGCTAAATGTTGTTATAATCCCTATTATTCTTAGTATTAATGGAGTTCTAAATAAAAAGGATATATGCATACATATACATGGGCAGATAGATGATAGATAGATAGATAGATAGATAGATAGATAGATAGATAGATAGATAGATAGATGATAGATGGATAGACTATATAATACCTGGTGTCATGAGCTGATTCTATGAAATTAGAATTAGTAGTATCATGGTATGACCCATTTGAATAGCATTAAAATGCTCTGAATGGTCAACTGATTGAAAAACATTTCAATGCAAACTCATTAGAACCCATTGATAGGATTATTGTTTAAAAACATTAATAACTTTTGATATTGAGTTGTCAAAATTTATAGCATTCAGCTTTGTTCTACTGCTGTTATTTCAGATTATATTATTATAGTAGTCATTAAATATATTGTTATCCTGTTTCTGCTTACTTCACTTTGCTTCATATGAATCTTCTCCTGCTTCTCTGTGTTCATCATATTCGTGATTTCTCGTAGTATAGTGATATACCATTGAATTCATGCATCACAATTTGTTTAGTAATACTATAATCAATAAGAATCTACTTGCTATTGATTCTTTTAAGGGTTTTTTTTGTTTTTCTATTGACAAAAGTGACATAAATATTTTGGTAATAGCCTTTTTAAAAGAAATTGTCACATATTTTAATTATATATTGACAATTAATGACTTGGGTTAATCTCAAGGTCTGTTAAGGTGGCCCAGTAGATCAAATATTGGGCCTGGAGTCAGAAAGACCAGAGAACAAATCTGACATTAAACTTCTCAGCTGTATTATAACACTGAGTAAGGCATTTAGCCTCTGGTTGCCTTAGTGTCCTCATCTATGAAATAAGAATAATAATAGCCTCCCTCCCAGGGTTCTTGAGTGCATCAAATGAGATAATAATTCTAAATTCTAAAATACTAAGCACAATACCTGGCATATGATAAGCACTAGATTTTAGTTCTTAATTTTAGCTAGTATTATCATTCAGTCCAGGCAGTAAAATCACCACCTTTCCATAATTCCATACTGTTTTCTAGAATTATTGGATAAATTCACTTTCCACCCATAAGGCATTGTGAGCTTTCACCTCTTTCCACCTTTTGTCACGTATAACTATTTGATGGATGCAAGTTGAAATGGGAAGTGATAGTACTGAAGCACAGATATAACCATGTCACTTGTTTGCATGTTATCTCCCCAATAAGATTGCTAGTTCCTCAAAGATTAGAACTGTTATTTTCCTTTCTTTTTATACACACTTATCTATGTATATGTTGTCTCCTCAAACAGAATAAAGACTCTCTGATGATAAAGAACATTTAATTTTTGTCTTTGTATTCTTGCCCCCAACACGGTGCTTTACATATGTTAGCAATTAATAAATGCTTTTTGTTGATTGATAGAGAATTTGCTAATTTGTGTTTGGTTTTTTTTTTTCCACAGGATAACATTTATTCTATACATCATGTAATAAAAGTATCAGATTCCATAACTGGGAAATAATTATATTATTCCTGTTTTAATGAGGTTAGTTTGGCAGCACATAACTTGAGATAAACTCAAAAATTGAAACTGATTAAAACTAGTGAAAATAGAAAGGATTGTGATAGTCTTGTTTACAAAAGGGAAAGGAAGATGGAATCACTTCCTAAGTTATTTTATTAAAAAATGAAAGAGAAAAGACATTAAAGGTGATAAACTTTCTTCTTTTTTCCACATTGGTTCTTGAAACATTTCCAGTAAAATCAGTGGTGATGACCATTATCGCAATTTTTATTGAAAATTTTATTAGAAGTACTAGCTAAAGCAATAAGACAAGCAAAAGAAATTGAAGGGATGAAAATAGACAATGAGGAAACAAAACTATCAACTTTTTTCAATAAACTCTAGAGAATCGACTAAAAAACTAAATGACATAATTAACAACTTTAGCAAAGTTGCTGTATAGAAAATGAACACACATAAATCACCAGCATTTCCATATACTATCGACAAATCTCCGTAGCAAGGGACAGAATGAAAAATTCCATTTGAAATAACTGCAGGCTATCTAAAATACCTTGGAGTCTCCCTGCCAAAACAAATCCAGGGACTATATGAACACAATTACAAAACACTTTCCACAAAAATGAAGACAGATCCAAACAACTAGAGAAGTAGCAAATGCTCATGGGGGAGGCAAGGTCACTATATCAAAAATGACAACTCTACCTTAGTTAATTTACTTAATAAATGCCATACTAAACTACCAAAAACTATTTTATAGAGCTAGAAAAATAATATAATAAAATTCATCTGGAAGAAGGAAAGGTCAAGAATATCAAAGGAATCAAGAAAAATTGTGAAAGAAAATGGCCCAGAGCCGTAATCATCAAAACAATCTCCTACTGGCTAAGAAATATAGTGGTAAATCAGAGGAACAGATTAGGTATACAATTTGTTGTTCAGTCATTTCTGTTGAACTTAACTTTTTGTGACTCCATTTGGGGTTTTCTTGGCAAAGATACCAGAGTGGTTTGCTTTTTCCTTCTGTAGCTCAATTTATAAATGAGGAACTGAAGGAAAAAGCATTAAATGACTTGCAAAGGGTCATATAGAAAATAAGTGTTTGAGATCAGATTTGAACTCCAGAAGATGAGTCTTCTTAAGTTGAGGCCTGGCACTCTGCCCACTATGGTACCTAATTGCTCTCCATGAGATAGTTTTTTGGTAATCCCATAGATCCAAGTGTTTTGGATAAGAATTCACCATTTGAAAAAAAAAAAAAAACAACTTCTGAGAAACCTGGAAAGTGGTTGGGAAGAAACTAGGCAAAGACCAATATCTCACACTCTATATCAAGATAAATATATTCATTAAAGAGACCCAGTGATTGACCCAGTGATATTACTACTACTATGACTGTATTGCAATGAAATAAAGGAATAAAGGAAAGAATCATATATTTGAACATATTTTAGCAGCTCTTTTATAGTTTTTGCAAGGGACAAGAGATTAATAGACTGATCATCAATCATGGACCAACTGAACAAATTATAGTATACTCATATAATCCAATATTGTTATACAATAAGAAATTTTAAATGGGATAGTTTCAGAAAAAACTGGGTAAAGATCTGCATAAACTGAGGTGGAATGAAGTAAGTAGAACTAGGAGAGCAATTCATACAAAATCATTTTGTAAAGACAAAGAACTTTAAAAAATTTAGGAACTGTAATCAATACAAGCACTAACCAGGAGACTTGTGATATTTTGGGACTGTGGTCAAAGCTAAAACTTGTTTTGTTTTGTTTTGTTTTTTACTTTACTATGCATACTTTTTACAAGATTTTCTTTTTTCTCTCATTTTTTATTGGGAAGTAAGAGGAAGAAAAGGTCTGTATATATTAGTGAAAAGAAATTAATGAAGAAAAACCATAATCTCTGTTTCTCATAGGGTTAAAAATGTATTCTGTATGACAAGTCCATAAGTCAATAACTTTTTATTTTCACTCAGTAAAACTGTGTATAACTCAGTTGTAATGTTTCAATGTAAATAAAACAAAAGATAATTTAAGTAAAGAAGATAATTGAGGATAGGGTATTTTAAGCATCTTGCTCTCCAGAAACTTGGAAAAATCATTTTATTCTCTTGAGTTTTAAAGAAAAAAAGTCACACAAGTAATCTTTTTTTTTGTCAATGTATGAATTAAAAGAAAAATTATCTATAAAGATTGAAAGCATCTTAGGTCTATGCAAACTGTTAAAACACATTTTTCTTAAATGTAGTGTTGAACAGTTAAAATAAATATTTTAAAAATCTCTCTCTCTCTCTCTCTCTCTCTCTCTCTCTATATATATATATATATATATGTGTGTGTGTGTGTGTGTGTGTGTGTGTGTGTGTGTGTGTGTGTGTGTGTGTATGTGTGTATTATTAACATAGAGTAAGAACTTTGTTCATTGGATTTTTATTATCTTTTCATAAAGGTTATTTTCTTAGCTCTGTGTATTTCTTGATAATTAGAATCCACCCCTCTGCCTCTGTGCACTCTCTCTCTCTCTCTCTCTCTCTCTCTCTCTCTCTCTCTCTCTCTCATTCTTTTTATATTCCCTTCTGTCTCTGAACAACCATATTTAACGAACACCAGTACTTTTTCTCTTCTGGAGAGAAAGAATGTAATTTATTAGAAAATCAGAGAAACTGAGAATCTACATACTACTGTTATTAATTATTGTCTTCTCATTTTAATTTTCAACAGCATCCACAAAGTGTTTTGCATACTCAAAGTGCTTTCCAAATATTTGCTTATTTATCTCCCCAACTCATTCTCCTCCCTCGCTATGAAATAAACATATGGGGCACAGAGAATAGAGCAGTCCCTGACATCAGGAGGACCTGAGTTCAAACCCAGCCTCAAACACTTAACAATTACTAGCAGTCTGACCTTGGGCAAGTCACTTAACCCCAAGAGAGGAGGGAGGAAGGAAGGAAGAAGGAAGGAAGGAAGGAAGGAAGGAAGGAAGGAAGGAAGGAAGGAAGGAAGGAAGGAAGGAAGGAAGAAAGAAAGAAAAGAAAGAAAGAAAGAAAGAAAGAAAGAAAGAAAGAAAGAGGTCAGTTATGTGGTGCAGTGAATAGAACACCAGCCCTCAGGAGGACCTGAGTTCAAATCCAGCTTCAGACATTTAATGCAAAAACTAGCTGTATGACCTTGGGCAAGTTACTTAACTCCAATTGCCCTCCAAAAAGCAAAAAAAAAAAAAAAAAAAAAAAAAAAGAAAGGAAGCAAGAAAGAAAGAAAGGAAGGAAGGAAGGAAGAAATTTATGTTATTATCCTCAGCTTAACAAAATGGAGAAAGATAGTGAGGATAGCTAAACAATTTGTTCAAGGTCATATGTCAAGTCAATAATGGATTTGGGAACATACTGACAATGTCTTTATTTTTACATTCCCACTTGAATCATTGAACCATAGTGACTTTTTGGTAGGGATAGTAGGCTATAGAAATGAATTTAGAGATTATGTTCTTAAAAATCATTGAACTCAGAAAAATTCTATGGTTACACATTTTTTTCATGTGCCTCTTTTAAATGTATTTAATAAATGAATAAGATGAAAAGCAAAAAAAATGCATGTTAAATCAATATGTGAAATATTATTTAGATTTTACATGTATCCTCTATTTTTAAATTAGGAAAATATTAGCAGAATAACTATTACTTAGTTCAAAGTCATGGGGGGTGGCACCCTTCTATAATGCTTCTCTACTTTCTTCTAGTAAGTTTCAATACTGTCACAGAATTCCTGTCCCATTTTTCATTGTTGTATGGATGATGGTTAAAAAAAATACTGGTAAGCTTGGAGTCAAGAGAGATCTAAGTTAAAGTTTTTTCCTCACATTTCCTAGTGGTATGATTGCTGGCAACTTTCTAAGACTGTAAAGTTTCAGAGTAGATGTTGATCTAAAAGTGATAATATAAATTTTCCTCACAAAGTTATCTATACTGGTAAGGTCTCAGGTCTAGCCTTTAGCCCTTTATGTATGGTCAAAATTAGCTTTCAGGACTTTAATTTCCTCATATATAAAATGGAGTTAATAATAACTATTTATCTCAAAGGACTGTTTTCAAGATCAAATGATATCATAAGTGCTAAGTACTTGGCAAAATTTAAGTTCTACATAATGGTGCTATATTAATGTTTCCAAGTAGTTTCAGACTAGTGCCCAGTAAACTTATTTGAAGGCCAGTCTACCTGGTAATTATCAAATACAATTTCATTAAAAAATGCTTGTCCCAAAGTAAGACTGAGGGGGGAGTGATGAGAAGAAATGAGAACCTGTGAAATTTTATATGAATACACACACACACACACACACACACACACACACACACAAAGTTGCTCTAAGGCTCTTCTCCACTGACACTAATTCTTTTAGAGCATTTACCATCACTACAATTAATAGTGGTCTCCATATAGGTTTAAAAGTTTCTATAATCATCCATTTCCTTGCAAGCATCCAGTGTGATCTTTGTCAAATGACTGGTGAGTTAAAGCATTGCTAAAGCAACTAGACCTAATCCTTTCTGAAATCCTCACTCTTTGTGAGGAAAAAAGTTATGGCTAAATGGAAACATGATTCACAATTTCTCCTTCTCTAGAGGAGAGAATAGAATTATTTCCATTGTGAGACAGAATGTCACAAGAAAGGTTAATAAGAATGACCTGTGTATACATCAAAAGATTTCTTGATTTAAATATATAAATATATATAGGGAAACTAGATCCAGTTAGGAGATCTGGGACATAAAATTTCATAGCACTGGATAACTCAGATATAATTCTCTCAGCTTCATTTTCTTGGATAATAACTTGAATAATAATTTCTAGGATAATACACTTGGGCTATTTTGGGAATTGTGAGTAAACATTAAAGTATTCTAGTATGAATGCTATATTATTTATTTGGGTATGAGATTTGGAGATTGAAGAAATTGTCTAGCTCCCTCTCACTAAGATCATATAGTTACTAAATTTTAAAAATAGTTACTATGTTTGAGCAAGGATTCAAGTTCAAATTTTCTGATTCCAAGTTAGATTCCACCAAACTATTGGGACATAAATACTCTTCTCTTGAAATGCACATAAAATACATATATACACCCACACATATGCATGCGCACCTGCACATGTGTGTGAGTGCCTGTGTGTGTGTGTGTGTGTGTGTGTGTGTGTGTGTGGTGCTTATGGTGGTGGTGGTTATTGTGCTCAGTCTTTTTTTCAGTCAGGTCTGACTCTTTATGACCCTATTTGGCATTTTCTTGCCAATGATAGTGGAGTGGTTTGCCATTTCTTCCTCCAGCTCATTTTATAGATGAGGAAACTGAGGCAAACAGTGACTTGCCCAGGATCACACAGCTAGTTTCTGAGTGCAGATTTGAACTCAGGTCTTCCTGACTTCAGGCGTGAATGTCTGCTCTGCAATTTACAAAGTCTTAGCTGCCGGGACACTGAGAAGTTGTGAACCTCCTAAGTTTCACATAGTCATTAAATGTCAGAGTAAAGATTTGAACTTAGATTTTCCTGACCCTAAGTTGGACTGTCTAACCAATCACTATTCAATATTAGACCACAATACTTCTTGCCCCAAATCCAACATTCCCCCCAAAAACCACTTAAATTATGTTATTATTCTATATTTTATTTCTGTTTGATTATAATAATCAGCAACTAAAATTCAGGAACACTAATGACTCATATATAACTATTTCATAGTTTCTTTTATCAAAACTCTATTTGAACATCTATGTAGCATGCGATTTAAATAAAACATTTAAGTTTAAAAATTTATAAATATATATACATATGTGTGTATAAATATACACACATATGTATATATATGTGTGTGTGCATATATTTGATTAGAATTTAATATTACATGATCTATTTTCATATTAAGAAAGATTTCATAAAAAGGTAATGCACTACCAAGCACTACTCACTAAAAGAGAGATTCTCAAACTCCAAAGGACAGAGGCTATATGTAATGTATTTGCTTTGTCTAATAGAATCACTCTTGAAATATTCTTGGTGACAATGATGAGGAAGAAGACATCATTGAACTACAAACAATAGAACTCCAGTGACAAGTGGCATCTCCTTGAAAAGTATGATGTTGAATTAAGAATAAATAAAACCAGCAATAACTACACCATATTATGTAGTGCCTTTCTCTGAGTGCTTTCTGAATATCCCTAGAAAAAATTCAAAGTCTGACCATTACTACAGTAAGGGACTTCCTGCAAAGAATTTTAAGATGTTTGTTCTTGAAATCCTTTTCCAAGTTCCTAAGAGGTGAGACAGCATACAGAGGATATGTTATGCATGCTGCATCATAAGTTATAGAAAATCAGTGACAGAGCCAGAAACATAGTCCAATATACCATAAACATTAAAATGAATCATAACCTATGTTTGTCTAAATTTTATTAATCTGTAAAAATAATAAGGTTGGCCTGGATGCCCCTTTCAATCTTTTCCAGATCTTAATCTATGATCTTATGAGCATAATTAAGTTAACAAAATTGAATGTGAGAAAAGATATACCACTCAGGAGTAAAGAAACAGTGTGAACTATGACTTGAATTTGTCTTTCCTGATAGAATACATGTTTGTTAAGGGTAGAAACTTTTTAATTCACAACACTCAGCGCAGTGCCTGGCACAGAATGGGGAGTTAATAAATGCTTGTTTATTGATTGTGTTCTTTTGTGGTATTCACTGTATAGCCTGCTTTTTTTGACTTCTTGTCAAAATGGTTATGTTATAGGAAGTAAATTGTTTGAAGCAAATCCATGATGGTGGAGAAATGGCAGGCACTCTCATGAGATCTCACCAAAAGCCCTCTGAACACCTTTAAATAATGCCCTACATTAAATTCTAGAGAGGAAAAACCCACAAAAAAGGACAGGAGAAAAGAATTTTCCAGCTAAAAGCTACTTAGAAGGTTGGCAGGAAAGATCTGTGACACTGGGGTAAAAGTAGAGTCCAGCACAGTACAGGCCCTGCCAACAAACCCTAAATCATGCTATGGGAGTGACTGAAACAGAAGCAGCAGCTGCTGCTTCCAGAGTTCTCAGTCCAGAAACAGATGGGTGGTAAACCACTGGTTAGAAAGCAATTACAGGTGTCTCTTTGCTGGCACTGAAGGCAGGATTCTGTTGCTTTGCCCATATTTGAATCTAGGTCTTCTGGGTGGCAGTAGGAGCACTAGCATAACAGATTGTTGCCTCAGTGGAAAGGGGACATATCACAGTTCTAGGGCAGAAGAGAATGCTTGTGGTCACTCACAGACCAGAGCACAGGCCATGTTAAAAGAAATGAAAATTCATGGGGCCCAGAGGTATCTTTGAAAACAACTGCACAAAACTCCTAAAGATTGGGACAGTATGGTGGCTGGGCCAGCAGCCAGCTGGAGGGACCCCAGAACACCAGCAGCTTTGGCAATTCCAGAATTATCAGCACAGATATGCCTAGGACAAAGTGAGAGGTTAGTGCCCTATGGACTTTGGGACCAGTATTTGGGGAACACTTCGGCTTCCTCCCCTGGGGGCGAAAAGCTGCTGAAGAAAGGCAGCACAGAAGCCATTTTGCAGCTTCAGTGTTGTCTCTAGCTCCTGTTCTGCTAACTGTAGGGAGACTCAGCAATCAGTCTGGGGGTTAATCGCTCTTGCTTTAAACTGCCTGGATCTGGATTGTGCTCTGGGGGAGGGGGGTAGTTTGGGCTGTGTATCCAATTTGCCAGAGTGGGTGGAGGCTTTGCAGAGGCCACCCAACCTGCAGCAGTTGTGAAGACCCCACATTTTGGAAGGAAGCTCTCCTGTCTGGTGGCAGAGTCCTACTGTGGAAACAAGCCCCCAAATCAAGTAATTAAGTGGCAACATGCCTAGGCAAAAGAAACAAAATATACAGAAAAATTCAACATTGGATTCCTATTTTAGGGTCAAAGAGGATCAAAGCATGGAGGAGGACTGTGAGGTCAGAACTCCTGCACCAAAAGCCCCAAATGAAAATACAAGCTGGCTACAGGCCATAGAGGATCTTAAGAAGCAGATAAGAGAAGTAGGGGGAAAATTAGGAAAAGAAGTGAGAAAGAGGCAAGAAAAGTATGAAATGACAGTCAATAGCCTGACTGAGGAAAATAACACCTTAAAAAATAGACTAACTCAAATGGCAAAAGAGGCTCAAAAAAGCAATGAGAAGAAGAATGCCTTAACAAGCTGAATTTGCCAGATGGAAAAATAATCTCAAAAGCTCACTGAGGAGATTCATTCCTTCAGAGTTAGACTGGAGCAAATGGAAGCTAGTGACTTTATGAGAAATCAAGATGCTCTTAAACAGATCCAAACAAATGAAAGAATAGAAGGCAATGTGAAATATCTCATGGGAGAAACCACTGACCTGGAAAATAGATCCAGGAGAGATAATTTAAAAATTGTTGGACTAGCTGAAAACCACAATCAAAGAAAGATCCTAGAAATCATCCTTAAAGAAATTCTTAAGGAAAATGGCCCTGATGTTTTAGACCCAGAGGGGGAAATAGAGCTTGAGAGAAACTATCGATTACCTCGTGAAAAAGATCCCAAAAAGAAAATTCGTAGGAATATTACAGCCAGGTTCCAGAACTCCCAGATCAAGGAGAAAATACTACCAGCAGCTAGGAAGAAACAATTTCAATATTGTGGAAACACCATCAGAATAGCCCAGGACCTGGCAGCTTCTACACTTAGGGATTGAAGGGCATGGAATATGATATTCCAGAGGGCAAAAGAGCTGGGATTGAACCCAAGGGTCACCTACCCAGCAAAACTGAGTATCTTGTTTCAGGGGAAAATATGGTCATTCAGTGGAATAGAGGACTTTCAAGCATTCTTGATGAAAAAACCAGAGTTGAATAGAAAATTTGACATTCAGACACAAGAAGCAAGAGATGCTTGAGAAGGTAATCAAGGAAATGAAATCAAAAGGAACTTATCAAAGTTGAACTATTTACATTCCTACATGGAAAAACAATAACTGTGTCTGATGTAACCTTTTTCATTACAAAAATAATTGAAAAGGGGTATATGGGCATATGTTTACAGATATACATGGATAGAGGGCACAGGTTGAATTTGATTCGAAGGGATGATTCTTAAGGGGTGAAGTTAAGAGGTGAGAGAGGAAAGTGGCAAGAGGAGATGGGGAGAGATAGGGTAGGGTAAACTATCTCATGTAGAAGAAGCAAGGGGAAGTGGTTGCAGGGGAGGGGAAGAGCAGGAAGGCAAAAAGGCAAAACCATATTCTCATTGAAGTTGGCTCAAGGAGAGAATCACATACATACTAAATGGGATATCTCACCCTGCAGGAGAGTAGGGGAAAGGGGGATGAGAGGGGGGATGATGTAGGCAAGGGCATTCTGCGGGGAGGGGAGGTAGGGAGTACCCACTACCAATGAGGGACAGGATCAAAGTAGGGAATGGACCAGGTGGGAGGTGAGATGGGTGGGAGGGAAATATAAGCAGTCTTTTACAATATATCTACTATGATAATGTTTTGCATAGCTATACATGCACAATACATACTGAATTGCTTATCTCCTCAGAGGGATGGATGACAAGGGAGGAAGGGAATGGATCTGAAAATCGAAGTTTTAACATTGTTTCATAAAATGTCCAGGCATTGGGACTCAGAGATTCACCTTGCCCTAATGGCAAAGTCAAAGGGGGTATAGGAGAAGATATGGGAGAGAGCAGATTGGATGAGGGGATATCTAGTGGGACTGCTATTCTGGGGTGGTGGGTAGGGAAAAATGGGGGAAAATTGTAACTCAAAATCTGGTGGAAATGAATGATGTAAACCAGAAGTTAATAAAGCATTTGTTTAATAATAAATAAAAAAAAAAAAGATTGGGACAGCGCACCCTCCACCCTGGAAATAAGACCCATTTTAGCAAACAGTTAAAATTCATGAAATAGACAGGAAAAATGAGGAAATGACAGAAAAAATATTCTGTCTATAGAAAGTTACTGTGGTGACAAGGAAACTTAAAACACACACTCAGTAGAAGAAAAGAAAGTTAAAGTTTCAATATCCAACATGACCCAGGAAGTTATGAATTGGTCTCAGGAAATGGAAGAGTTCAAAAAGGATTTAGAAAATCAAGTAAGAGATGTAGAGAAAAAATGGGAAGAGAAATGAGAATGATACAAGAAAATCATGAAAAAAAAGAGTTAATTGCTTGGTAAAGGAGGCACAAAAATACTGAAGGAAATTACACCTTAAAAACAGTCTAGGTTAAATTCTAGAACAGGTACCTGGAAAATAGAACCAGAAGAGACTATTTTAATCATTGAACTACATGAAAGTCATCATCAAAAAAGGTCCGAGACAACATCTTTCAAGAAATTATCAATGAAAACTGCCCTGATATTCTGGAACCAGAAGGTAAAATAAAAATTGAAAGACTACACTGATTTTCTCCTGAAAGATATCCCAAAACAAAAACTATCAGGAAAATTATAGGCAAATTCTAGATTTCCCTGCCCAGGAAGAAAATATTGCAATCATCTACAAGGAAGCAGTTCAAAATTCATAGAGCTACTGTCAGGATAACAAGATTTAACAGCTTCTACTTTAAAGGATCTGAAGTCTTGGAATATGATATTCCACATAGCAAAGGAGCTAGGATTAGAACGAAGAATTACCTACCCAGCTGTAACAGCAAGCACCCTAGCATACCCAACATAGCTGTTAGCACAGGTTATTTAACCTGCTTTTCTAAAGGAAAACAATTGAAAAGGGGTTAACTATCTTACTTTAATCAAACATATATATTAATCACTTAGTTCAGGGGAAAATATCAATGCCTTGAACTTCATAAAATACAAACAGAAATTACAAGCAGTCAAAAAAATACAGAGAAAATAACACAATTCAACAGACCAACAGACAGGACTTCTGGCTGTCTTATCATTGTGTGTGTGTGTGTGTGTGTGTGTGTGTGTGTGTGTGTGTGTAACACTATGTATATAGTGGTAGTTACTAGAGAGAGAATCACCAACATCTGTGTTTTAAAAGCCAGGGGGTTCAATGACTGCCCACAGTCTCATCTGACCAAATCACACAACTCTTCTCATAAGTGAGCCCCAAACAAAACCAGAGGTATATGTAGCCTTCTCCAGGGTCAGAGAACATCACAACCTTTGTGACACACTGCCTAATTACAAAGTAACAAAAGGTGGGACTTCCTTAAAAAACAAGCCTCCCCTAAGCTAGCTTCTCTTGTTGTACTCCAAGTGCGGCCCATTAAGCAATAGGAAAAATCTTCAAATTCCCTCACCATTATACCATCCAACTGAGTATAATCCTGCAGGGGAAAAATAGATAGTCAATGAAAAAGAGGACTTTCTAGCATTGTTGATATAAAGATCAGAGTTGAACAGAAAATAAGATTTTAAATACAAGACTCCAAAGAAGCATAAAACAATAAACAGGAAAGGGCCTTAATAAGATTAAACCATTTACATTGCTGCATAGGAAGACATAGGTAGATAGATAGATAGATAGATAGATAGATAGATAGATAGATAGATAGACAGATGATAGATATAGATATATAGAAATGTATCTATAGATATATAGATATATAGATATAGATAGATATATAGGCAAAGCACACAGGTATGAGTTGAATATGAAGAGATATCTAAAAAAAGAATAAAATTAAGTGGTGAAAAAGAGGAATTCACTATGGAAAATGGAAAGGGAGAGGTAGAATGTATTAAATCTCACATAAAAGAGGGAAGAAAAAGCTTTTATAGTAGAGGGAAAGATGGGTATGTGGGGGAATTCTTCACTACTACTGCTGGGCCTGTATCCTAAAGAAAGATTTAAAAAAAGGAAAAAGATCTATATGTACAAAAATATTTTCACAGTTTCTAGTAGCAAAGAATTGGAAATAGGGGATGACCATGAATAGGGGAAAGGCTGAATAAGATGTTTGGTATATGACTGTGATGGAATATGATTTTACTATATGTATGCTAAGCAGGATGTTCTCAGAAAAACCTGGAAAGACTAACATGAACTGATGCAAAGTGAAATGAGTAGAACCACGAGAACATTATACACAGTTAATAGCAATATTCTAAGATGATCAGCTGTGAAAATAAAATGATCCAAAACAATCTCAAGGATTTATGATGCAAAATTCTATTCATCCCCTGAAGGGAAAAAACCTGATGGTGTCTGAATATAGATAAAAGCATATTTTTGTTCATTTATTTTCTTGACGGTATTTTTTGGTCTATGTTTTCTTTTACAATATGACTAATATGGAAATATGTTTTGCACAACCACACATGAATCAAATTGCTTGCATTCTTTCTAAGGGGAGAAAAGAGGGAATTTGAAAGTCCAATTTTTTTAAATGAATGATAAAAACGGTTTTACATGTAATTGGGGAAAATAAAATGCTAGAAAAAATGTTTAAAAAATAAAATGTCAAAAAAGGAAAGTAGATTGCTTTTGAAGGAGTAGTTGATTTTCAGCTTTTAATATAGATCATGCATCTCCTGGCTACAAGTACTGCAGGGACTTATTTTCTTCCCAGTGACTTTTGGCCAAATTACTGAAAATGAACATCTAAAATTTCAGCATTTATTAAACTGGTGGTAAGAACAGAATTGTTTGGATACCAATTAACATTAATGCTGTTACAATTTCCTTCTTCTTTTGTAATATAAAGATACCAAAAAATGCAGTGTGGCTGTCTAGGTTTGTTCAGGGAATAAAGGAACTTCATTAAAATTAGTCAGGCAATAATGACAGCAATAGGTCCTTTAATTTGGCATGTGTATGAGAGCGTTAAAGGCTAGATGACTCAATTGGCAATACTTAAGGGAAATGGAGATACCCAAAGATGCAGGGAATAGGAATCAAGAAAGGAAGGGCCTTGGAATAGACAAAGAGGCCTTTACAAGGAAGGCAGCACTGACAAGGGGATGACGCAACTAAACATATTAGCAGGGAGATTGGGGCTTGATAATAAGGAAAAAGGCTAGAGCATATATTTGGACTCCTTATTTCCTGCTCTAGTTCTGAAGCAATAGTCATTTGCTATTTAATTCAAGGACTTGGGGTCTATGGGTGTGGTGGAGGTTATTAGAGCTCTATTTTGGTTCTAAATGATTTCCTGCATCTGAAGTAATGGGCAAGAAGTCAACAACCCACTAAGAAAATGGAGGTCTGTCACTTATGATGCTATATATGATAGATTTAGATAGGGGATATTCTAGAAACAGGGTAGCATGTAAGAGAAGATGTTCTTGCTCATGCTTGTCTTTTTTTTAACCTACAGTTAGATAGTGCTAAACTTGAAGTGAGATAGACCTGGGTCTAAGACTTGTATTTGAAATTTATTTTACCATTTATGAATTAATTGATGTCTAAGTAATAAGCAATAGCTAACATTCATATAGCTCTTTCTATGTGCAGCACTGTGCTAATTGCTTTACAGTTACTACCTCATTGATTCTCAAAAAACACTGTGAAATAGGTGCCATTTTATACACATTTTACAGATGAGGAAACAAGAGCAAACAGAGGTTAAATGACTTGCCTAAGGACACACAGGTAGTACATGTTTGATGCTGGATTTTAATTCAGGTCTTCCTGATTCCAAGCTTAGAATTGTATCAATTGTGCCACTTAGATGTCTGCCTTAAGACATTTCCTAGGACAAATCTACCTAATTTTATTTTCTTAATGTTATTAGCATTATTTACTTCATACTCATTTCAATTCATAATGTGCCTCTCCTCCATTCAGAAAGTCATCCCTATAATTAAGAATAAATAAAAAGGAGAAAATAAGCTAAGCAAAACTAACCAATATACCAATCAAGCCCAATAGTTAATGTTTTATTTTGTCAAGGTAGACACCCACACACACATACACAAATGTACAAAGGAGGGAAAGAGGACACACCTCCTCTTTCTCTTAATATACTCAGTTTTAGACCATTACTTCACAAGCTATGGAAATCATATAAACTTGTGTAATATGAATATAGAAAATCAAATGCAGGACACTAAATAAATCATTAATGTTTGTAATTGTAAAACAATAATCTCAAAATAATTAAACTTTACAAGATACAATTTCCAAAAACAAACAGGAAAATGATAATGCTGGAGAAGATGTGGAACAATTAGAACACTGATGCAAATGTTGGTGGAGTTGTCAATCAATCCAACCATACAGGAGATGAATTTGGAAGTATCCCCAAAGGGCTATAAAATGGGCATATCCTGGGGCAGCTAGGGGGCGCAGTGAATAGAGCACCGGCCCTGGAGTCAGAAGGACCTGAGTTCGGAGCCAGCCTCTGACACTTAATCCACACAAACAAAAACCTAGCCGTGTAACCTTGGGCAAATTACTTAACCCCAATTGCCCTAAAGGGGCGGCTAGGTGGCGCAGTGAGTAAGAGCGCAGGCCTCAGAGTTGGGATGACCCGAGATCAGATCCTGCCTCAGAAAACGAGCACCCACGCATAAATAATGACTAGCCGAGTAACCTTGAGCAAGTTACTTAACCCCAATTGCTTTAAAAAAAAATGTGCATATCCTTTGACCCAGCAATACCACTTCTAGAGCTGTATCCCAAAGGGATCATACAAGAGAGTGGAGAACCCATATGTACAAAAATATTTATAGCAGCTCTTTTTGAGGTGGCAAAAAATTGGAAATCAAGGGGATGCCCATCAATTGGGCAATGGCTAAACAAGCTGTGGTATAGGAATGAAGTGGAATACTATTGTGCTATAAGAAATGAGGAGCAGACAGACTTCATATTAACCTGGAAAGACTTATATAAACAGATATTGAATGAGAAGCACAGAACCAGTACTTTGTACACAATTACAGAAACATCATATATGTAATGACTAACTTTGATAGACTGGGCTTCTCTCAGCAATACAATAATATAAGACAACTCCAAAGACTCATGATGGAAAGGGCTCTCCAGATTTCAGAGAAAGAACTACAAAGTCTGAATGAAGATTGAAACAAACTACCTGCTCTCTCTCTTTTTTGTTTTGTTTTGTTCCTTCTTTCTCATCATTCTTTCCATTGGTTATAATTCTTCTTTACAACTTGACTGATGTATAAAGAGAAAATCTTTGTAAAAACTATATTAGATTGCATGCCACCATGGAGGGGGAAAGGGAGAGAAGAAGGGGGAGAAAATTTGGAACTCAAGAGATTGTGGAACTGAATGTTGTAAATTAAATTAAATAAATAAATTTATTTTTAAAAAAATATTTTGAACAAGTGACACCTATCTCTGAAATATAGCTTGATTACCAGAGGCAGACCATTCCTCCTCTGAACACTAAAGCAGTCCTCCATGTCTTTAAGGCTACTTATCATATACATAGGATCACACCTTGTCTACTAGACCAGTGGTTCTCAACAATTTTATTTGCTCACAGCATTCTCTTCAGCAACATGAAGGATGCCAGCACACCCACACTAAACATTTAAGTTGGCAACACAGCAAGAGTCAAGAGATTTACCCAAGTGCAATTTCCTTCCAATAATAGCAGATATTTTTATTGAGTTGTTTTGGTGGGTTTTTTTTTTTTTTTGCAAGTTCTAGGTCTGATATATCTTGAGGTTAGTGCCTATATGTAAGAAATAAGTTGTTTATTTTGCAAATATTATTCTTATCATATTGTCATACAATATGTATTAGATAAATAAAATGCATTACACAAACAAAAAAGATACCATTTCCAAGAGGACTTAACCATTTGAGGTAAAAAATTCCCATTATGTGACCTTCAAAATCCTGATTGGTTGAGTGACCCACTATACCAGGCCAACTGTTCCAAGCAATTCTTCACCTTATTGTCTTACGTTTTACAAATCACTTTGCCACCACAAACTCTTTTTACATGTACCATCATCTAAGTTTTTTAACTATAGAACCAAATGGATCTACTCACTATTCTATAATAATCTAAACACAAATAACCTTTCTTGATGACTATTTATGTTGATGGTTTCAGCTAATGAAATTATATAATATTGGGGTTAGGGACAATCTCCATTTTTTGTTTTTGTATCCCTAGCTCCTAATACCATTCTAGATAAAGGTATTTTTTTTCTTTTATTCCTTCACTATGTTTGGAAAGGCTTTATCCAGAGAACTATATATTAATATGGTACATAGAATTTTGGTAAACTAAGAAATAAATTTCAAGTAGTTGTTTGTATGAATCCTGACAAAGTAAACTTAAAGATATAAGGATTTTGAAATTTAATCTCAGGCTATTTTCAGTCTCCAGTATTGTATAGGGTACTATTCCAATACAGGACTAATGCTTCACTGCAAGTTGAATATATAGAATAAAGCATATATGATTGAAGTACCTGGGGTAGAAAACAATTTTAGAAGTGTCATCTCTCATCAAGGGTATAAATTATTTTGTCTTTGCTCTCCCATTTATTTATATGAGAGACTACACCTCAGACTCAGATAGCCTAGTCGATTACATAAAAGTCATGCTCTAAAATATTAAGGTGGCCACAATACTAAAATTACAACCTGAGTGGGTGTTATAGGGACTTTTTAAATCTTAAATTGGAATATTTCTGGGATAGAAAAGATAGATTCTAAAATAAGCAGAAGATGAAGGTTTTCTAATAGGTTTTCTGGACTTCTGGGAATGGAGCCAATATGTTGGGGTAGAAGAAACACTCAGCCAACATCTCCCAATGTTCCCCTGTAAACAACTTTAAAATAAAGCTTCAAATCAGTTTCTGGACTGGAAGACTGAACAAAAGGTGAAGGCAATGTGTTCTTTATGGTTGAGACAATTTAGGAAGTTGGAAGAAGAGATCTTTGACATGAGAGTAAAAGCTGTCCTGGAGACCATGTGGATCAAACACCAGAGGGCCGAAGTGGTAGTAACAGAAGCAGCAGCAGCAGCAGCATTGGGAGTGCCCAAGCTATAGACCACCATAAGACCACGTGGCAAATGGTCAGAAAGAGATTTCAAGGGACACCTGTGCTAGCATTGGATGTGGAAATGTACACTGTTTTGCAAATCTGTTGCCTATATATACTTCTGGGTCATATAGTTCAAGGAAAAATAGGGATATTTGCAGTCAAGAGAGAGTATGGACCCTGAGAAACAGTATGAATTGCAATCCCAAGGGATCCAGTGGATGTCTAGGATAAGAATAAGAGGAGAGACCAGGAGAACAATGAAAACACCTCTCCCAAATCAAGTCATCTTGGAAGCACTAAAAAATTCTAACCCAGGGGCGGCTGGTGGCGCAGTGAATAGAGCGCCGGCCCTGGAGTCAGAAGGACCAGAGTTCGGAGCCGGCCTCCGACACTTAATCCACACAAACAAAAACCTAGCCGTGTGACCTTGGGCAAGTTACTTAACCCCAATTGCTTTAAAAAAAAATTCTAACCCACCACTATTAAGCTCTGAAAATAGCGGTTCAAAACTACCCGAAACTTGGGACAGTGCCCCTCTGTCTTCAGGCCAGCAACAAAGCCCAACTTTAAGATAGACTTCAAAATCTAGAAGTAGACTAGAAAAAAATGAGAAAGCAACAAAAAAGAACCTCAACATAAAAAAACCTACTACTGAAAAAGGGAAGTTCAAGACACAAAATCAGAAGATAATGAAATCTAAATAGATAAAAGCAAAGCCTAAAAATGTGAATTGGAAAGAAGGTCATGAAGAAACCCCAGAAGAGCTAAAATTGTTTTTAACATAAGGATGGCAGAGGAAAAATAGGTTAAAAATGGGAGGAAGAGAAGAATATTATGGAAAAGACAGTTAACATCTTGGTAAAAGAATTATAAAAAGTCATTGAATAAGATTATTTCTTAAAAATTAGAGCTGGGTAAGGGAAAGCTAATGACTTTAAGAGATAATAGAAAATAATAAAATAAAATAAAAAGATTGAAAAATAGAAGAAAATGTAAAATAACTCATCAGAAAATAACTGTCCTGGAAAAGATATTGAGGGGAGATAATGTAAGAATTATTGGTTTAGCTCAAAGTCATAATAAAAGAAATAGCCTATCTACCATATTTCAAGAAATGATCAAAGATAATTGTCCCAATGTCCTATAACAAGAGAGCATAGTATAAATTGAAAGATTCCACTAATCACCACCTAAAAGAGATCCCAAAATGAAAACTCCCTGGAATACTGTAGCCAAATTCAAGCAGCCAGAAAAAAATGATTCAAATACCAGGGAGCCACAGTTAGGATTATACAGTATTTAGCAGCTACCACATTAAAGGAGTAGAGGGCTTGGAATATGATATTCTGAAAGGAAAAAAAAACTGGGATTACAAAGAATAACCTACCTGGCATAACTGGGAATAAACATTCAGGGGGAAAAACTGAGCATTTAATGAAATCAAGTATTCCTGACCAGGGCTGAATAGAAAATTTGACTGTCAAATACAAGACACAAGAGAAGTATAAAAAGGAAAACATGAAAAAGAAAACAGAAGGGAATCAATAAAGTGAAACTATATTTCTATTGGGAAGATAACACGTGCAATGTCTAAGAAATGTGTTACTGAGGCAGTTAGAATGATTCTTCATAGAGCGAGGGCACTGGAGTTATTTGGTTATGTTGGAATGATGTAAAAAATGGATGGGCAAGAAAGAGGAATGCTCTGAAAGAATGGAGAAAGGAGAAGATTGGTGAACATTATCTCACATAAAGGAGATATGCAAGGAAAAGCTTTTACAATGAAAGGAAAATGGGTGAGGGGCAATTGTTGAACTTCACTCTTACTGAAATTGGTTCAAAGAGTGTCTAATGGCAGCCATCTCTAGGGCAGGGGAGAGGGAAGAAAAAGAGGGGAAAAAGAAAAAAAGTAACATGATAATTTTATCATATATTTTTTTAAAATAGAAAGTTGTACATAATACATTGGCAGTTTCCTGTACAATCATCTTTTATCAATTCTACTATGTTATAGAAATGTATATTTAATTTCTTAAGTTCAGAATTAATTGAAACAAAGAAAGAACACACACACATGCGCACACATACACATACACACACATACACATGCTCATTGGGTATAGAAATCTATCTAACCCAATATGTAAGTAGGAAAGGAAGTGCATAAGGGAAATAAATCAGAGGTGATAAAGAGTAGGGTGGACAAAAGAAGCAGTGGTCAGAAGCAAAATATAAGAGGGACAAGACAAAAAAGAGAAAGAGAAGGATAAATAGAAGAAAATAGCATGGAGGGAAATGCACAGTTAACAATCATAACTGTGAATGAGAATGGGATGAGCTTACCCACAAAATGGAGGCATACAGTAGAATGGAGTAGAAACCACAGTCCAATAATATGTTGTTTATAGGAAATACAATTGAAACAGAAAAATACAAGTAGTTCAAAAAAGTGGCTAAAACAGAATCCCTAATACTAATTGAAGCCAAAATGGCATGCATAACAATCATGATCTCAAACAAAATAAAAACAGATCTAATTAAAAGAGAGAACCAGGAAAACTACCTTGCTAAAATGGAATTTAAATGCAACTATTTTGATTGTTTGCCTACTGCATCCCCACTATATATCTCACTTGATTATAATGTATGGTTTCCTTGATAAATTGCTGTAATGTGTTTATGAGCAATATTCATTATTATTATTATTATTTTTGGAGGGCAATTGGGGTTAAGTAACTTGCCCAAGGCCACATGGCTAGGTTTTTATTTGTGTGTGTGTTAAGTGTCTGAGGTCAGATCCGAACTCAGGTCCTTCTGACTCCAGGGCTGACACTCTACTCACTGTGACACCTAGCAGCCCCACAATATTCATTATTATTTGTTTAACGTTTTCCTTCTATGTTTTATCTTTTACTATTTTATGTATTAAGACTCTATCTCAGAAAGTTAAATATGTATATTCTCTTGCTTTCCCATTTAGAAGATGTCTTAAGTCTTTTAACTCCCAGTGTAATACCAATTCTTTCAGGTGCCAAGGATGTCACTGCCCCATGACAGGACCTCGCTACATGTCACTTATTATGGAGCCCAATCCTGATGTATTTCTTCCCTTGGCAATGACAGATAATAGATGGATACATAGATACATAGAGATATGATAGATATAGATACATAAATGTGTGTGTACACACATACATATATACATACACATGTGTATATGTAAGCATGTATATGTGTGTATTATGTGTATGTATACATTTTCTATTTGTTCAATATCTCTTACCTAGTTCCATATTCTCCCACTCTCGCAGATGGCACTTATCCACAAGAATTTAAACTCTTCTCTTCCCAAAATAAGATAAATTACCACTTCAAGCACCAAATCACTCAGATTATATCTAATGCAAGGTCTACATATCCTTTCATGGAACATGACTCTTCATGCTTAGGTGTATTCATCAATGGTACCACCTCCAACCACCCAAAAAGTTCTCCTTTACCCTCCTTGACAATCCTTCCCCTTGCTCCTTACTCTCTTGCAGGTTCTATTCTTAATAGGAAGACAGGGGTCACCTAGTTTTCATTGCTAGCCCTTCATTTGATCATATGGTCCTTTCTACCCTACTGTTCACCTTCCCCCTTTCATCCATCCTTTGATGTAATGTAATCCCAAAAAAAGGTTTCACTTGGAGTCTTGCAGTCAGCAAGTTCTGTCCATAATGTCACAGACCCATCTGTATACCGGTTGCCTCCAATGAACATCCGCATTCGCACCTTTCTTTTTGTATACATTTAGAAATGTCATTGGTCTCTCTGTTGGCATTCTGATAATTGTTGCTGTCCTACATGTAGCTGGATTTGTTTGATTCTGCATTTCTGTTGTTTTTTTTTTTTGAATGCTTGAAAAACAAATAATTTCTTTAGTTCTAGTTTTCTTTTCAAAAATATTTCAGATATGCTTTTATTAATGAAAAGCCACCTTTTGCATTTATGACTAAGCTCAGATTTTCAGGGTAGGTCACCCTGGGCTGCACCCTGAGTTCCATTACTCTTAAGGACATTTTCTTTGATACCAACTTATATTTTCCAGCAGTTGCAAAAATAATCTTGTGTTATTCAAATTCCCTCCCATTTATATTTATTTCCTTTCTCTTGATCATATACAGAACTAGTTTTGAAAATTTAAGTTTAGTCACTATTTATATTAGAGTTTTCAGTCTTATTCTCTTGGCCCATCTCTTAGAGGCAACCTTTGATTATTTCTTTTATTCAATACCACATAAAAATACCCTCCTTTTCATTCTCCACTTTCCTCCCCCTGTCTTTCTGGACTTGTGCGCACATAGTTTTGGACATTTGTAGCACAGAGATATACTTTTGTATCTATACTGTATTACTATGTCTTTCTTATATCTTCTAATTTGTATTTTAAAATCCAATTTAAGGAAAAGGGCCGTGGGACCTCAGACTGAGGGGACCAGTCAGGAGCCGGAGTCCAGGCTGGGAAAGCAAGGGGTGTGGGGCCCGCTCGCCAGGGCCATGGACGAGGACGGGCTGCCTCTGATGGGGTCAGGCATAGACCTGACCAAGGTACCAACAATTCGACAGAAAAAGACTGTTGCATTTCTAAACCAGTTTGTGGTACATACTGTACAGATTCTCAACCAATTTTCTACAATTTGTGAAGAGAAACTGTCAGTTCTTTCTCTTCAGGTCCAACAAATTGAAACAACTCTCGATATTTTGGATGCAAATCTGTCATCTATTCCAGGTCTAGAAGATGTTAAATTTGAAGTATCAACTGCCAATATTAATGGTGTTACAAATCGTCCTGAAGCCCCCACAGGTCAACAGCCATTTCTGTCTCCTCAATCTGAGCAGAAGAGTGTACAAGACATTGGACCACAGAAATGTGAAGCAGCCACAGAACATATCTTAACTGTAGCCAAGGGTCCAAGATATGCCAGATATCTCAAAATGGGTCAAGGGGGTGTTCCTGTAATGGCAATAAGAAACAAAATCATATCTGAAGGACTAGACCCAGATCTTCTTGAGAGGCCATATGCCCCAGTACCTGACGGGGAAGGTGAAGCAGATGCCAGAGAGTTCAGATAGTGAATCTTCTTTTAGTGACTATGAGCTCCATGTTGACCATTTAGAATTCATGCATCTTTATAATCTATATATGCACAGAAGGAGGGATGTTTTGACAGCTTGTATGCATTACACCTAAGGCAAAATTCATTTCTATTGTTTGGAGAGTGACAACTTGCAGAGATCACCTTCCTTCTAAAATATTTACTAAGCCTAAGATTTTTCAGTTCTTCATAATGGCTTCTAAGCACAAGTTGAAAAACATGATCTAGGAGGCATCTTAATTTGTGAAAATTTTCTATAATGACCGACTTGAATTTTGTCTGACCCATAAAGGAATTAATGAGCCACACAATGAGCCAAAAATTATTTGTGTGTTTAAAAGATGCAAAGGTTTTTTATCATCATAGTGGTGAAGTAACTTGATGAGTATGCATCTTATTCCTGCATGGAAGAATCTATAATCCCAGTGTACCTGAATAAGTAAAAAAACAAAAAAACTGAACAGCCTAATTAAAATAAAGCATAATGGTATTACAATCACTGAGCTGTGATACTTGATTGATGCAATATAAGTTAAAAGATAAAAACAATTTACTTTGAATTTCATAGCAGGTAATATACTTCCTTATCAGTTCTACCAACCACTGAGCTTGGTTGAATTGTGGATAGATAGATAGATAGATAGATAGATAGATAGATAGATATAAAACATTAATAATACATTAATATATATTAAACATATATATTAAACTTTGAATTCCAGATTCTTTTCCTTCCTCCTTCATCACCCACCCTCAATGGGAAGATGAGCAATTCAATATAGGTTGTACATTCATAGCTATGAAAAACATTTCCATAGTGGATATATTGTGAAAGATTGACTGTATTTCCCTCCATCCTATCCCACCCCCATTTGTTCTATTCTCTACTTTGATCATGTCTTTTTTAAAAAGTGGGTGCTTCCAACTTCCCTCCACCCCAGGCTGCCCTCCCTTCATTAACCCCCTCTCATCCCCTTCCCTCCTACTCTCTTGTAGGGTTAGATACCCTATTTAGTGTGTATATCATTCCCTCCCTAAGCCAAATTCAATGAGAATATGGTTGATTCATTCCCTTTTGCCTTCATGTTCTTCCCCGCCATTGTAACAGTTTTCCCTTGCCTCTTCTTTATGAAATAATTTACCCCATTCTTTCTCTCCCCATCTCTTCTCATTATATTCCTCTCTCACCTCTTAATTTCACCTAAGTATCATCCCTTCCTATTCAATTGGTCCTGTGCCTTCTGTCTATGTATACCTGTCCACATTTATACACACACTCACATATGTATTCATACAACCATATACATTTCTATTCCTTTCAAATATTCTCATACTGAGAAAGTTTCCTAACTTACAATTATCATTTTTTCCATGTAGGAATGTAAATAGTTCAACTTTGATAACTTCCTTATGATTTCTTTTCCCTGTTTACCTTCTCATGCTTCTCTTGCTTCTTGTGTCTGAATGTTAAATTTTCTATTCAACTCTGTTTTTTTTTTTTTCACCAAGAATGCTTGAAAGTCTTCTATTCCACTAAATTACCACATTTTCCCCTGAAACAAGATACTCAGTTTTGCTGGAGAGGTGATTCTTGGTTTTAATCCCAGCTCATTTGAACTTCAGAATATCATATCCCAAGCCCTTTGATCCCTCAATGTAGAAGCTGCCAGATACTGTGTTGTCCTGATTGTGTTTCCACAATATTCAAATTGTTTCTTCTTGGCTACTTGTAATATTTACTCCTTGATCTCGAAACTCAGGGACCTGGCTATAATATTTCTTTTTTTTTTTTTAAGCAATTGGGGTTAAGTAACTTGCTCAAGGTTACACGGCTAGTCATTATTTATGCGTGGGTGCTCATTTTCTGAGGCCGGATCTGATCTCGGGTCATCCCAACTCCAAGGCCGGCGCTCTTACTCATTGCGCCACCTAGCCACCCCTTTAGGGCAATTGGGGTTAAGTAACTTGCCCAAGGTTACTCAGCTAGGTTTTTGTTTGTGGGGATTAAGTGTCAGAGGCCGGCTCCAAACTCAGGTCCTTCTGATTCCAGGGCCGGTGCTCTACTCACTGTGCCACCTAGCCGCCACTATAATATTTCTTTTCGGGATATTTTTCAAAAGGTGATTGGTGGATTCTTTCAACTTCTATTTTGCCCTCTGGTTCTAAAACATCAGGGCAATTTTCCTTGAGAATTTCTTGAAGGATGATTTCAAGGTTCTTTATTTGTTCATGGCCTTCAGGTAGTCCAATAATTTTTAAATTATTTCGCACAGATCTATTTTCCAGGTCAGTGGTTTCTCCAATGAGATATTTCACATTGCCTTCTATTGTTTTCATTTGTTTGGATCTGTTTAATAGTATCTTGATTTCTCATAAAGTCACTAGCTTCCATTTGCTCCAATCTAATTCTGAAGGAATGATTCTCTTCAGTGAGCTTTTGAGATTCTTTTTCCATCTTGCAACTTAGGCTTTTTAATGCATTTTTCTCCTTATTGCCTTTTTGAGCCCCTTTTTCCATCTGGGTTAATCTATTTTTAAGGTGTTATTTTCTTCAGTCAGGTTGTTAACTCTCATTTCATAATTTTCTTGCATCATTCTTATTTCTCTTCCCAATTTTTCCTCCACTTCTCTTATTTGGTTTTCAAAATTCTTTTCAAGGTTCTCTATTGGCCTGTAACCAACTCGTATTTTCCTTTCTTATTTTTTTTTGTAGGGCATTTGGGGTTAAGCAATTTGCCCAAGGTCACAAAACTAGTTTTTGTGTCAAGTGTCTGAGGCTGGATCCAAAGCCAGGTCTTCCTGACTCCAGGGCCAGTGCTCTACTTACTTCACCACCCAGCCACCCCGTGTATGGAAACTTTTGGTGCAGGAGTTCTGACTTCACTGTCTTCCTCCTGTTCCATACTTTGATCCTTTTTGTCCCCAAAATAGGAGTCTAATGTTGATTTGTTCTGTTTGCTTTGCTTCCTTTGCTTGCTCATGTTGCCATTCAATTACTTGACGTTTGAGCAAAATGTGTCCCGATCTAGCTTTCTGGCTTACTTACAAATAATTCCTTTCATGAACATGCTTGTCTAGTCAAACTGGCATTCTTCCTGATCTTCACATTTGTTATCCTAAATCATGCCTCTAAAGTTTGGACTGGCTAATGCCCCTTTCTATAATGCATCATTCTCTGTTTCTTCAAATCCCTACCTTGTACCTTCTTTTGAGGTTTAGTTTAAGTGTGTGTGTACATATATAATCACCTTAGCTACTTGACTGTTATGTATACACATATATACACACATACATATACATGCATGCCTATGTATATATGTATATGTGTACATATAGTTATACATGTGAATTTTATGTGTGTGTGTATATATGGAGAGAGAGAGGTGTGTGGGTGGGCACACATGTTGTATGCATATTGAATAATATCAATATAGCAATTATTATACACATGTTTTTTTTTCCTTTCTCTAGATTTCGAATTCCTTAATAATTTTGTCATCATATCCAGAGTTTCAAGCACAGTTTCTTGAATATAGTAAGAGTTTAGCACATACTCATTGATTAAATAAGTATTGTTAAATAACAATATCAAACAAAATCAATCTTGATATTACATTCAGTATAGAAAGATCCAAACTTTATCACACCCTTAGCAAATAGGAAGTTCAAAATTTAGTAATCATAAATACCTTAGCAAGGGTTTGAAGAAAACAATAAGAATTTGCAAAAGGAAAAAAAAAGTTATCCACAGTAAATTCTAAATAGTTTGAATTATTTTCTCTCCAGAAGAAGGAGTTACATTAAGAGTAGAGATGATCACCTTTGCCAAGGAAGCCAGAGGGCATGGACATATGCTATTCTGAAGGATTAAAACAGCAGGTTGAAATATTCTAATAGGAAAGGTTTCTGTGTGGAACAAATTAACAAGGAAGGGAATGGAGTCTCTTGGTGATACTCTTTCATGAGAGGTAATTGACTGGGTGATCAAATCCTAGTATAAGAAAGCAAATACCATGGAAAGGAGTTTTATTTGTCAAGTCCTTTTTATCCCAGAAAAGGTCTTTTTAAAAAGGCAAATAGATTATTTGTAAATAATATTCATACAAACTATTCACTAGACAAACACTATTTAGATTTGCCTCCAGAACAAGCTATTTTTCAATGTAATTACTCATATAATATAGTATATTTGTTTTGGGCAGATTGTAGCAGGAAAATAAGTGAGGAAATGCATTTGCATAAAAACTAGAGTTCTAAATCATTCCTTTATTCATTCATTTTTTCAAAAGCATTTTAAATACAAGGAGAACCTATGAATCACAAATCTGGTTATAAACGAGCAATACATTTCTAGATAAAGTTGATGCTTTCAATTCAGTTGATATTAAAAAGATGATTTGCTTTATCAAAACTATTTTACTCTACCTAAAGTGTCCTATCCCCATGATAGTGACATTAATCTAATTCACTAGAATACCACATAAAAATCCAGAATAAAGCAATCGATTTTCATTATCTAAATGAAACTTCCCAAAACTATAATAAATGAACAATGATAAATCAATTTCCAATGTGTGAAATTTATAAAACTAGTACATCACCACAAGTAAACGGCATGATATACAGAAAAACATAAAAATAAGGCTATGATTTTGTACTTCAGCATATCAACTGAATGTAATTTATGAAGGAAAGGCTCCTATTGTGTTTTCTTGGAACGTACATAAACATAATATACTTTCTATAATGATTAATTAAACAAAGTAGGAGGATGCTGCACATAATAGCTATGCAATTCTGAATAAGTCACTAAACCTCAATATTGTCTGGGCAACTCTAGAATTTATTCTGAATATCCATTTATATATACATACATACACATTGTGTCTCCTCCAATAGAATAGAAGCTCCCTGAGGTCAGAGAGAGCATTTTTATCCTTATTAGCTATACTAGTGCCCAAGACAAAATAGGTGTTAAAAAGTTTATTAATTGGTACATATCTACTAAGTTATATTTAGGTTGTGATCTACATTGATTGGGAGAGTTCTCTTAATTTATGAAATAATATTCCTAGATGAATAATCAAACAGCATATGATGATGGTAAAGGACCTAGTTACAACCCCCATGGGTCATTTAAAGGAAAAAACAAAAACAAATAATTTTAGGTATAATTTTGAAAACAGAGTTATAATCTTTCCTATACTTGGTCACTTGTGGGGCATTTATCTAATTTCCTAGGACTATGGAGAAAAGGATAACAAATGAAAGATAAAAGACAAAAAGAGAATCAGTGGAGGGTAATGTGATCTAATGAAATGAAATGACAATGGGTTATGGGCAAATTGTGAAAATATCATCAATTGAAGTGTGAGGGGGTGCTTAGGAGGACCAGTTAAAAAGTCAGGTCAGAGGAAAAAATTGTATTCATGTTAGAATATTTAATGCAATTTCCATTTTGCTACTTTTGAATTAATTCCTTATGCAGCTGTTCAATAAATTAAGAAGCAAAAGATGAGAGGAATACTATGAATATTTATAGGATGCATATAGATACACACACATATATATATAAACATATATATATGTTGTGTATATGTGTGTGTATCTCTTCTCTATACATATATACACATGTGTGCACACACTATATGTATTTGTCATTGTTGAGTAGTTTACCAGTTATGCCCAATTCTTTATGACCCCATTTGGAGTTTTCTTGGCAAAGATAACACAATGGTTTATCATGTCCTTTTCTTACTCATTTTACCAGACAAGGAAAATGAGAAAAACAAGTTTAAGTGATTTGCCTAGAGTGTCACACAGATAGTTTCTGAAGCTAGATTTGAACTCAGGAAAATGAGTCTTCCTAGCTCCAGAACCAGAACTCTATCCACTCTATCACTTTGTTGATCTACCCTCCCCCCAACCCCCACCATACACACATGTAAATTCCTTGGACAGCCAGTCACCTCCCACATATTAATACTTTTAATTAATTAAATTGATTTGTTTATTTACTTTTCATTTACAACATTCAGTTTCACAGTCCCTTGAGTTTCAAATTTTCTCCCTCTCCCTTTCCTCCCCTCCCTCCCATCATGGCAGCATGCACTCCAATACAGCATCTACAAATATCTTCATATTGATCATTAGTCAGGTTTAAAGAAGGATTATAACTGATGGAATAATCAGTGAAAAGAGGAAACAAAACAAAACTAGAAAAAGAAACATAGCAATTAGTTTGTTTCAATCTGCATTCAGACTCCGCATCTCTTTCTCTGGATGTGGATATCTCTTTTGATCATGAGTCTTTTGAGGTTGTTTTATAACCTTACATTGCTGAGAGGAGCCCAGTCTATTTAAATTAGTCATCCCTCATGTGTTGTATCTGTGATTATGTATATATTTCTCCTGGTTCTGCTCTTCTCACTCAGCATCAATTTATATAAGTCTCTCCGGGTTTTAATGAAGTCCTGCTCCTCATTGCTTATAGCACAGTAGTATTCCATTACATCCATATATCTCAACTTGTTCAGTCATTACCCAATTGATGGCATCCTCTTGATTTCCAATTCTTTGCCACCAGAAAAAGGGCTGCTATAAATATTTTTGTACATATGGGTCCTCCTCCCACTTCTCTGATCACTTTGGGATATAACCCTAGAAGTGGTATTGCTAAGTCAAAGGGTATGCACTTATGTATAGCGCTTTGGGTGTAGTACCAGACTGCTCTCCAGAATGGTTAGAACAGTTTACAACTCCACCAACAATGCATTAGTGTTCCAATTTTTCCACATCCTCTCCAGCATTTATCATTTTCCTGTTTTGTCATCTTAGCCAATCTGGCTGGTGAGATGTGATACCTCATAGTTGTTTTGATTTGCATATCTCCAATCACTAGTTATTTAGAAATTTTATATATGCTTATAGACATCTTTAATTTCATCTTCTGAGAACTGCCCGTTCATATCCTTTAACCATTTGTCAGTTGGGGAGTGGCTTGTATTCTTATAGATTCGACTCAATTCATTATATATTTTAGAAATGAGGCATTTATCAGAAACACTGCTTGCAAAAATTCTTTCCCAATTCTCCATTCCCCTCTTAATCTTGGTAACATTGGCTTTATTTGTACAGAAGCTTTTTGATTTAATGTAATCAGAAATATCCATTTTTCATTTTATAATGCTCTCTAACTCTTGTTTCATCATGAAGTCTTCACTTCCCCATAGATAAAAAATAAAGGTAAAAAATCTCCTTGATCTCCTATATTGCTTATACTATCAGCCTTCAAACCTAGATCATGTACCCATTTCAACTTTATTTTGGTGTATGGTGTTAGATATTGGTCTATGCCCAATTTATGCCATATTATGTTCCAGTTTTCCCAGAAATTTTTGTCAAATAATGAGTTCTTATCCTCACAACTGGGGTCTTTGGGTCTATCAAACACTCGATTATCATAGACATTGGCTGCTGAGTCTCATGTACCCAACCTATTCCATCAATCCACTACTGTATTCCTCAGCCAGTACTAAGTAATTTTGATGACTGCTACTTTAAAATACAGATTAACATCTGTTATGGCTAGGCCACCTTCCCCAGCATTTCTTGTATTTAATTGCCTTGATATTCTGTACCTTTTGTTCTTCCAAATGAATTTTGCTACAATTTTACTAGCTCTACAAAGTAATTTTTTGGAAGATTGATTGGTATGGCACTACCTATGTAATTTAATTTAAGTAAAATTGTCATTTTTATTATATTCGTTCGACCCAGCCATGAGCAATTGATGTTTTTCCAATTAGTTAGATCTGACTTTATTTGTGTGAAATGTGTTTTATAGTTGTGTTCATATAGATCCTGGGTTTGTTTTGGCAGGTAGATTCTTAAATACTTTATAATGTCTACAGTAACTTAAGTGGGATTTCTCTTTCTATCTCTTGCTGTTGGATTTAATTAGTGATATATAGGAATGTTGAGGAATTATGTGGTTTTATTTTATATCCTGCAAATTGCAAAATTTGTTTATTATCTCAAGTAGCTTTTTATTTGATTCTCTAGGATTCTCTGAGTATATCATCATATCATCTACAAAGAGATCACATATTAAAATTAACAGTGCTGTAATTTATGCTGCAGAATGGCATTTTTAGTATATCTCTGACATTGTCATATAAGTGCTGTATTGTCCTCTCTACCCCTTTTATTACTCTATCTTTTATCAGTTGGCTCTCTGCTAAGGTCTTTTTAGTCTGGTACCTTGAATTATGATTGAGGGAATCAAGCACTTACCTATTCCTATTACAATTCCACATTAGAGTTGTTTGGAATTCATGGATATCTATTTTGTTGCTCATTTTAATTCTATGTAAAAATAACATATGCCACCTTACTTTTTATTTTGAATCTTATTGTTTTTTTTTTATTTCTTAATAAAGAAATGTGGACACTTTAGGAATATTCCTTCAAGAAAATAGAATGCTTCTTTAACTTCTTGATCCTAAAATGACTTAGAAAACTATTTTGTTATCTTTACTACTATAATTTAAATTCATCCCCTTAAAATGTACATGAAACATGCTGTTGTAGGTGGCCTCTCATTTCTTCATTATCACAGTGGGTACAGAAAGGCTTCACAGACCTAACTGTATCAACATAATTCAACCTTCATTTTACTTATGATAACTCTTCAGTTTTTCGTTGTTCACCTCTGTCCAAACTAGAAAACTGGGCATAGAATGTAGAGATTCCCTTATAATTCCTGGGTCTAAATAAAAGCAAATGACTTCCAAAGATCAAAGAATTGTCTTTTTTTTTCTTCTTGAAATAACACATCTAAATCCTAAATCTAATAATCTACTGGCTGTTGCTGTAGCTTTCCTGTATTTGTGGATCATGATATCAACTTCCACTTTATTGTATTTTATTTTAAACTGGTTTAAAAATGTAAAAATCTAAGTTATCTACTTCCATAAATAGCCATAAAATAGGTATGTATAATGTTGAAAGGAATTTTGAGAAATAGGCATGGTGAGAATGTTTCTCATTACTAAAAACGTAAATCATATAACTTTTATATACATTAAATATTTTCCCTTCAGAATACACACACACACACACACACACACACACACACACACACACACGCACACACACCTATGTGTTTCATCTGAGGAAGGATTTCACTGAATTCATAGTTTAAATGAAGGGGGTTTCACATTTCTCCATGTGGATGCAAAGAATGATATTCTAATTGCTATTTTCCTATTAAATTAGTAATTTGACCTATGTGTCAAGATACAAATTCTCTACACCTCAGAAAATTATTCCATCTTGTAGAGGTCATGCAAGCTCTCTAATTGGTATGAAAATTTAACTACTACATCAGTATTCTTTATTAAGACTCCCTACAGTCTTCATGAGTCTGTAAAGAATACTCTATGAGAATGAAAATAATTCATTTGATTTTGATGGGAAATGTGTAGCTGAGCAGCAAGTTTTCCTTTCTTTCTCTTTCTCCAAATGTGTTTCCTGTCTGTTTATACCTGAAAGAGGAGGGTAATACTGAATTTGGATTTTTCAGATAATCCTTATTTTGTTAGTGTATTCAATTTACACATTTTTACATTTTAAGTAAAAAAAGTATATTATTTCAAGCAAATATTTGCTAAGCATAGCTCTTCCACCCCCACCCTCTACCTCACTCCATACTAATAATAATTGACCACAAAGAAACTTTGGGGCCTGCTTCTGAAAATATGACAGACCACTATCTGTACTTGATGTTTTAGAAGTACTTGATGTTTTAGAAAGGCTAGTGGATGACTTTGGTTATCTGATGCCCCATGATGTGTGGTGGCAGGGTAGGGGTGGGGGTAGTGTTTGGATTTTTTTTTTAGAAGAAACAACTTTTAGCTCTTTCCTTTCTGTTGTGACTCTCCATATTGACTGATGTGACTCCAACAGGAAAGAAGGAAGGAAGGAAGGATGAAAGGAAGGAAGAAATGGAAAGGAAGGGAGGGAGGAGAGGGGAGGGAAGAAAGAAGTAAGGAGGAAAATGGGGAGGAATTGAGGAAAGAAGGTAGGGAAACCTACTGGCTGTATAACTCTGGACAAGTCACCTAACCTCATTTTTCCTCAATTTTCTCTTCTGTAAAATGTGAATAATTATGGCACCTAAGTCTCAGGTTTGTTGTGTGGATCAAGTGAGCTTAAGGATTGCTATATGAATGTAATCTGTCTAGTTTATTCCAAGGCAAAAGTAGGATGACAGCTAGCTTCCATCAATGCCATTAGAGACAACATAGGATAGCAGACAAAGGGCTGGCCTTGAAGTCACAAAGATCCAGGTGCAAGTCTAGTGTCTTTTGCATTCTGTCCATATAATCTTGAGCAAAGCACTTAATCTCTTAGAGCTTTTGACAATTTGTAAGTCAAAGGAGCTGACCGAATAAGTTCAAGGGGTCAAGAGGTCCATGAATACAGAAACTACAGTATGTACTAGAGAGGTTGGCTTTGGCAGTAGCCAGTATCACCTATCTTGACAATGAAATAGTTGAACATGTAGTTGAGAGGAAGTTTGATTAGGAGAAGAGTGGCAGTTAAAGGCTGAAATAAAAATAAAATTCTTAATAACCAGTCGCACAAAATTTTTAAAGTTCAAGTTTAGTTGTCATTTTCCCAGTTTATTTTATGAGTAGTTATTTTAAATTACCAAATCCTGTTCCATTGATACATTCTTGGGAGCTCTTCATGATTAGCTTTTTTTTTTTCTTCTTTGAGTGTTTAAGAATAAATTACCTAACCCATACTTAATCATATGGTAATTCAAAAGCCACATAGAATCACTTGTTTATTCCTTCATTTCTGGAAAGATTCAAGATGTGAGCCATATGTAAAACTGCCCTCTGGGGTGCAGAGGTGGGGATTTAATGAGTCAGTGATTTATGTTAATAAGGAACCTCACTCCTTGTCATTACAGGCCCGTTCCTCAGGACTAAAACCAATACAAACCACATGACTGGGTACAGAATGAAGAGTGACTCAGTATCCTAGTTCCTATGGACCAAGTTGGTAGTGCCTTGCCTCAATGGTCAATAAGAATTATCTATGGTGTTGTGGTAGAGAAAGTTAAAGGAATAAAATGGAGCACATAAAGAAGGTAACTGGAAGATCCACCTTCCTATTTGGAAGTGAACTCAAGTAATTGCCCCCTCAAAAACCTTAACAATGAAAAACATTGCCATCTTAAAAGCTAAGTAATACATTAGCTTGAGCACTGGAACTGGACTCAGAGATATCCAACTTTATATACTATATCAAACACTTACTAGTTCTATTACTCTGGGCAAGTCATTTAACCTCAATTTTCCTCAGTTTTCGCTTCTGTAAAATGTGAATAATCATGGCACCTAAGTCTCATGTTTGTTGTGTGGATCAAGTGAGTTTAATGATTGCTATATAAATGCAATCTGTTTAGTTTGTTCCAAGGCAAATATAGGATAACAACTAGCATTCATCAAGGTCATTACAGACAACATAGTACAGTAGACAGAGAGCTGGCCTTGAAGTCACAAAGATCCAGGGGCAAGTCTAGTGTCTGAAACATGCTGCCCATATAATCTTGAGCAAATTACTTAATCTCTTAGAGTTCTTGAGAATTTTTAAAGACTCTAAATTGTAGAGGAGACTGTTGGTGTTCAGTTGTTTCAGCCATGTCTGACAAATTTGTGGTTTTCTTGGCAAAGATACTGGAGTGATTTGCCATTTCTTTCTCCAGATCATTTCACAAATTAGGTAACTGAGGCAAACAGAGTGAAATGATGTGCCCAGGGTCACACAGCTAGTGTCTGAGACTAGATGTGATCTCAAGGCTTCCTGACTCCAGAATTGGCACTCTATCCACTGTGGGCACAAGAATGCATTGAAAGAGGGAATTCTTTAAGTGTGATTTTCTTGTGTCAATGGAATAACAAGTCTGGTTGGTAAAGAATGTTGATTAATGTTAGATTTAAAGAGGAAAAAGATCTTACAAATTGATGATTTCATTCAACCCAGTAATTTTATAAATGAGAAACTAAGGCCCAAAGGAGTTTCAGGATTTGACTAATATCACATAGCTACTAGATGTCAGAACCAAGATGTGACCCCAGTGGTTTTGGTATTAAAAAGATACCTAGAAATATATATATTTATTTAACGCTTTTTTATAATGGAAAACAAATCATAGTGACATAGATAGAAGAACCTTAGAGACCATTTAACCATATGCACTCATATTACAAATGAACCAACTAAAAGCCATGTATATTAAGTGCCTTATCTGATGTCACATAGGCACTAAGTGGCAGAACCAGGTTGTGACCACAACTCCCCTGATTCTAAGTCCAGAATATTTTCTATTATATAACACATTTTTCAATACTTGAACAATTATATTTAAAAGTTGAATAATGACATTCTATTTAAAAGAAAATTATTCAATGAACTTTTTTAAACAAATGCTTTATTAACTTCTGCTTTACATCATTCATTTCCACCAGATTTTGAGTTAGAATTTTTCCCCCCATTTTTCCCTACCCACCACCCCAGAATAGCAGTCCCACTAGATATCCCCTGATCCAATCTGTTCTCTCCCATATCTTCTCCCACACCCCCTTCAACTTTGCCACTAGGGTAAGGTGAATCTCTGAGCCCCAATGCCTGGACATCTTATGAAACACTTAATTTTGAAATTTCGATTTTCAGATCCATTCCCTTCCTCCCTTGTCACCCACTCCCTCTGAGAAGATAAGGAATTCAGTATGTGTTGTACATGTATAGCTATGCAAAACATTACCATAGTAGATATATTGTAAAAGACTCCTTATATTTCCCTCCCACCCATCTCACCTCCCACCTGGTCCATTCCCTACTTTGATCCTGTCCCTCTTCGATAGTGAGTACTTCCAACCTCCCCTCCCCCCCCCAAATGCCCTCCCCTCCATTATAGCTCCTCTCATCCCCCTTTCCCCTACTCTCCTGCAGGGTGAGATATCCCATTTAGTATGTATGTCATTCTCTCCCTGAGCCAAATTCAGTGAGAATATGGTTTTGCCTTTTTGCCTTCCTGCTCTTCCCCTCCCCTGCAACCACTTCCCCTTGCTTCTTCTACATGAGATAGTGTACCCTACCCTGTCTTTCCCCATCTCCTCTTGCCACTTTATTCTCTCACCTCTTAACTTCACTCCTTAAGTCTCATCCCTTCCCACCAAATTCAACCTGTGCCCCCATCCATGTATACCTGTAAACATATATACATACATTCACATATGTATTCATATGCCCATATACCCTTCTTCAATTACCTTCATAATGAGAAAGGTTTCATCAGTCACAGTTATTGTTTTTCAATGTAGGAATGTAAATAGTTCAACTTTGACAAGTTCCTTTTGATTTATTTTCCCTGATTATCTTCTCAAGCATCCCTTTCTTCTTGTGTCTAAATGTCAGATTTTCTATTCAACTCTGTTTTTTTTTTTTAATTTTTTTTTTTTAAAAGCAATTGGGGTTAAGTAACTTGCTCAAGGTTACACGGCTAGTCATTATTTATGCGTGGGTGCTCATTTTCTGAGGCCGGATCTGATCTCGAGTCATCCCAACTCCAAGGCCGACGCTCTTACTCACTGCGCCACCTAGCTGCCCCTCTAGGGCAATCGGGGTTAAGTAACTTGCCCAAGGTTACACGGCTAGGTTTTTGTTTGTGCGGATTAAGTGTCGGAGGCCGGCTCCGAACTCAGGTCCTTCTGATTCCAGGGCCAGCGCTCTATTCACTGCACCACCTAGCCGCCCCTCAACTCTGGTTTTTGCCTCAAGAATGCTTGAAAGTACTCTATTCCACTGAATGACCATATTTTCCCCTGAACAAAATACGCAGTTTTGCTGGGTAGGTGATTCTTGGTTTTAATCCCAGCTCTTTTGCCCTCTGGAATATCATATTCCATGCCCTTCAATCCCTAAGTGTAGAAGCTGCCAGGTCCTGGGCTATTCTGATGGTGTTTCCACAATATTGAAATTGTTTATTCCTGGCTGCTTGTAGTCTTTTCTCCTTGATCTGGGAGTTCTGAAACCTGGCTATAATATTCCTAGGAGTTTTCTTTTTGGGATCTTTTTTAGGAGGTGATCTGTGGATTCTTTCAACCTCTATTTTCCCCACTGGGTCTACAACATCAGGGCAATTTTCCTTGAGAATTTCTTGAAGGATGATTTCTAGGTTCTTTTTTTGATTGTGGCTTTCAGGTCGTCCAATAATTTTTAAGTTATCTCTCCTGGATCTATTTTCCAGGTCAGTGGTTTTTCCCATGAGATATTTCACATTGCCTTCTATTCTTTCATTTGTTTGGATCTGTTTAACAGCATCTTGATTTCTCATAAAGTCACTAGCTTCCATTTGCTCCAGTCTAACTCTGAAGGAATGAACCTCCTAAGTGAGCTTTTGAGATTCTTTTTCCATCTGGCAAATTTAAGGCATTCTTCTCCTCATTACCTTTCTGAGCCTCTCTTGCCATTTGAGTTAGTCTATTTTTTAAGGTGTTATTTTCCTCAGTCAGGCTGTTGACTGTCATTTCATACTTTTTCTTGCCTCTTTCTCATTTCTCTTAGCAATTCCCCCCCCCCCCCGCCCCACTTCTCTTATCTGCTTCTTAAGGTCCTCTATAGCCTGTAGCCAGCTTGTATTTTCATTTGGGGCTTTTGGTGCAGGAGTTCTGACCTCACAGTCCTCCTCCATGCTTTGATCCTCTTTGCCCCTAAAATAGGAGTCCAATGTTGAATTGATTTTTCTGTATATTTTGTTTCTTTTGCCTAGGCATGTTGCCACTTAATTACTTGATTTGGGGGCTTGTTGCCACAGTAGGACTCTGGCACCAGAAAGAAGAGCTTCATTCCAAAATGTGGGGTCTTCACAACTTCTGCAGGTTGGGTGGCCTCTGCAAAGCCTCCACCCACTCTGGCAAATTGGATACATACTCCAAACTCCCCCCCCCCCCAGAGCACAATCCAGATCCAGGCAGTTTAAAGCAAGAGAGATTAACCCCCAGACTGATTGCTGAGTCTCCCTACAGTTAGCGGACCAGGAGCTAGAGCTGCCACTGGCGCTGCAAAATGGCTTCTGTGCTGCGTTTCTTCAGCTGCTTTTCTCCTGCAGGGGAGGAAGCCGAAGCGTTCCCCAAATACTGGTCCCAAAGCCCATAGGGCACTAACCTCTCACTTTGTCCTAGGCATATCTGTGCTGATAATTCTGGAATCCCCACAGCTGTTGGTGTTCTGGGGTCCCTCCAGCCATCTGCTGGCCCAGCCACCCTGGGACTGAAACCACTGCTCAAGTGGGCCTGGGCTCAGCTTCCAGAGCACTGTGCTCTGGGTTCCCAGTTCACTGTGCTGCCTGCTCCCAGAGTGCTGTGCTAGTCGCTCCCTGCAAGGCTGCTGGGCTGTCCTCAGCAGGAGGTTAACTTCTCTGTGTCGTTCTGTGGGTGCTAGGGCTCCAGAAGTTGTTCAGAGTCCCCTTTTACATTATTTGGAAGTTGTGTAGGGCAGAGCACCTTGGAAGTGCTGTTTCTACTCCGCCATTTTGGCTCTGCCCCCCCTCAATGAACTTTCAACAGAGTGTTTGTTATTCACTGAAAAATGTGCATAGCAAGTTAATTCTTTGTACTCTTAAATTATGCATTGAGCACTATTATTGGCTAATTTCACATTTTATCAAAAAAGTAAATATACTTTAGGTTTTAAATATTTTAATTTACTTGGCTGCTTTTATAAATGGTCTCAGTTTGCAACATTAAAATATAGGAGTGAATAGTATAAAAATAATATTCTAAACAATATATTACCTAATAGAAGCTAAATTAGGGGTTTCAAATTGACTTAAAACATAGACAACCTAAGTGAGTAATTTCAGCCCCACTTAGGCATTTTGGCATGTTTGTCTGTGAAGGATGCATGGCAGTCTATAACACCAATGAAAACTTGTAAGCAAGGTGTCATATAAAAAGTTATCAAGATATCTATGGCTAGAAAAGGAGGTGGGCATGTCAAGTAGCAGAAGGAAAGTATAGTCTGACTGTGTTACAGCTTGCACAAAATATCAGAGGAAAGACTTGAGCTTATTGTGAGTATTTATAAAAGGACAGGAAGAAGGCAGGCTGCCTTATGATCTACTACAGTGGAGGGGAATACCACACAGAGGAAATCAAAGATCCATCTAAGTACCTGGTGAGCTACCATGCTAAAATTAATTGGGAAAGTGGAAATATTAAAATCATTTTGTGCTTTATATACATAGCCTAAGCCACGGCTCCCTCAGACTTTCATACTCTAAAACACTGCTAGCTAAGATATGTAAATGAAAAAGTAATGGAGCATGCTATTTTTTTCAATACAAACTTTATTCTGATTTCAAAGATTGCCTTGGAGCAAATGCTAGAGCTCTGATTAAACATCAGCTTTGTCCCTGAAAAAAAAATAAAAGAACAATGAAAATGAATACAGAGATAGATGCAATTACTTTTAGATGGATCATCTCTAAGGTTCTTTCCAGCTCTTGATTCTCTGATTTATTTCAATAAATTTTTATTAAAATATAAATCACTACAAATGAAGTTTCATATGAATTATTTGATAGTATAATTTTCAAATTGAATATAATATAAAATGTCAACAAAAGTTATTTCTTAAAAAAAACATTCTTTCAGATATTGCTATTACAAACTTAGCACTGTCTCGATCTAATTAGCTTACATGCGTTCAATGACCAGATCTTTTCAAAAGACATACAAATCTATATATCCAGGCTTCATATCTCTGCTGAGTATCAGTCCCACATATCCAACTGTCTCCCAAATATCTCAATGTGTATGTTCCAGAGGCATTTGTATCTCAACATGTTCAAAATCAAATTTATTTTCTTTCCCCAAAACCAATTTTTCCTACTACTGTATAATCACTTTTCTTCCCATTACTGAAATTCACAATCTAGGAAACATCCCTAAATTTTTACTGTTACACTTCACCCATCCAATCAGTTGCAAATCCCTGTCTAGTCCACTTCCCTAACAACTCTCTCATTACTTATCTCCACTAATACCATAACCACTTGAGTTTAAGTCCTGTACCTATTCTCTCCCTCCTCCACACAGGTTTCAAATTATTATTGCTCACATGCAGGTGTGACCATGTCACTCCCCTAAGGCACTTCAGGGGCATCCTATTGCATTTAGCATATAATATAACATCATAGGTTTGTGATTTTTAAATCCTAACAATCAGACTATATATTTTCAGGCTGAAAGTTTTACATTACTCCTTTTACATACTTTATAATCCAGCCAAACTTTCCTAGTTGATTTTCCTATTATATAATATTCCATTTTCCACCTTTGTGTTTTTGCGTATGTGGTTCACAATGTCTAAAGACTCATAATATTGTAGGATCAGAGATTTAGATCTATAAAGAATCATAGAGGCAACTCCATACCTCCATGCCTTGGAACCCAAAGTGCCATTAAATGTCCAATTTGTGTGCTCCTCCATTAAAGAGGCCTTTCCTTATTCTCTTCTCCCACCCATAAGTTTGTGATACAGATATCTGTGTGTGTGTGTGTGTGTGTGTGTGTGTGTGTGTGTGTGTGTGTGTACACATACACATACACATTCATTCACTTGTTTGGAATATGTTGTATCCCCCAATAAACTGTAAGGTCCTTGATTGTGCCATTTTGCTTTAAATTGTTTTTTTTCTCAGCATATAGCAATGTACCTGGTACCAGCATGCCAGCACCAGCATAAATTTAAGGCTAAAAGCAAACAGGATGCCATGTTGACAAGGAAAGCTGGTCACATAAGAAGCCACATTAATTATCAGTACAGATAAGTGAGGATAAGATGGCAAAAGATCATACAGAATTTCTTATTTATTTTAACAATCATTTCTTGTCTAATCGAATCTCATGATTTTAACTGGTTAATTAAAATTGTCTTCCTACTGAGAGGGAAAAAAGGAGCAAGTTAAAATCTTAGCTGTTTAAAAAAATGTCTTAATTAATTCATCTTCTTCATTCCAGTGATAACACCTGTGCCTCATCCTCTTTGCTTGCCTCACTAGGACAAAAGCACATAAAAGAGTTACCTTTTCTTAATTTCAGGGTCATTGGAAATACTCTTCCATTGAAAAAGGTTAGATAAATGCAAGGTACATTTTGTATTTATATCTCCTATGCCTAGCACAGGACCTGGCATATAGTAGTTACTCAATAAATATTTGTTTATTGATTAAGTGACAGAACGTAAACTCAGCTCTTCTGATTCCCAGTCCCAGTACCATATCATTATGTATCATACCACATGCTTTTTCATTCCTGCCTTCTTGAGGAAGGCACTCTTTAGGAAACAAAAGTATTTTGTATTTTTAAATATTAATAGAAACATATCTTTTAAAATGTAATTCAAATTTCAAGGCACTTATTCATCTTCTTAGTCATTCATCTATATATTTTTTAAATTTTCATATAATTGCTTCTTATTCCCTTCTGTGATTTCTCTTCCTTTCCAGACTTTAAAGTTACATTAATATCAAAGAATACACCAAAAGTTCTAGGGTAGAAATATTTCCAAGTTGGTAAGGGTGCTCAGCTCTACTACTTCCAACCTGAACCATTCTGGACAAGTCTAATCTCATTGTGCCTTCTCATCATGAGTATAAGCAGTAGCTTGGACTAGATCTCTAAATTCTTCCACCTCTAGATCCTCTGACAATGATAAAATGTGGTAACAATGGGAGAGCTTTAAAGTGGTCCTATTTTACATCTCATTTTTCTTAACCTCTCTGTTGAGTTTGACTCAATGCTGATTCCTCTCTGTTTTCTCTGTTTTGCTGACGTTTCTGTCATAGCCCTACTCTAAATTTCCTTTACTCTTCTTTATTTATTTACAGTCCTTTCTCAGATAAACTCTGATGTAATGATATTTATAGAATGCCTTAAATATGCAGGACATTGATTAACCATCTTTAACTGTAGGCATCCTTCAATGCTTATTTTTTGGCCCTGTGCTTTGTGTATATATAACTATTCTCTTTAGAAGCACACTTATTAACATCAGCTTCATCTGTCCTTTAATGTTATGATTCCTTTGCTATTTCTTGCTTTCTATTCCAGCATGGTATACTGCATTTACATACATACATAAACATACATATGCAAGTCATCATTTAATAAATGCCTCTTAAAATAAACAGGAAGCTCCATATGATCTTGCACCATCATATCATCACTTATCTGTACTGATAATTAATGTGGCTTCTCATCTAAACAAGTGTCCTTGACAACATGCCATCCTGTTTGCATTTAACCTTAAATTCATGCTGTTGCTGGCATGAAATGATTTGCTTTTATTTTTTTCCTTAGGCATGATTTTTTTCAAAGTTTGACTCAAGAATGAACTTCTCTAAGAAATCTTAAATGACCACCATCCTTCTGACTACTCCCTCATTTTATGTCCCCTTAGGACTCAAAATTCAATAAAGACTAGATTAGCACACATTTCCTTGGTCCTTTAGAAGTTTTATATCTTTATGATTTCCCTGCACATAAACAAAATCTAATTTTGTGTAAATAGAAATTTGTCTAATTGAATTTGGGGGTGGTTAGGTAGTTTACTAAGTAATTATTATTTCCATTATGCATTTAAGTTGTTGAACTATTCAAAAGGTTCTCTCAGGCATTCTCAGATTATTCTAACTTTCTTTTTCCTTTACCTGTCTCCTTCTGATATATAAATTATAGTTATACACACAATACAATTTATATTTTCCTTAAACACTAAAACCAGTTATAATATAGTCAATTAAAGGACATTGTTTCTGACAAAGAAAAAAATTGTTACAGGAATATACCTCTAACCCTACTTAGCATAGTAAAAGAATGGTGCTAAATATGCTGAACAGTTCCTTTGTACTGGCCTAGAGTCAGGAAGACCTGAGTTCCAATTTGGTCTCAAGGTTATGGTCAAAGACAGAACTTCCTTAAACTCATAATTGACTCCTCCATCTCCTCTTTATATATAACCTGTTAAAGAGGTTGCTTCTTGAAAGAGTTTAAAGGTTTAAAGAATTCATCATTTCTCTCCATTCCATTTTTGTATCAGACTTACTAGATTACTGTAATTTGGAGAATTAAAAGTTTTACCTCACCAGTCTTGGTGATCCTGATATAGAATACAGAGTCATAAATGTCCTCTCTTCTAAATGTATTTGGAAATATTCATTTAATGCTTCAGCTATTTTAGTATCTTGGATGACTACATTTCCCATTATGATTTGTAATACTGTGTCTTTCTCCTCCTCTGACCTCTTTCTTATGCAGAACTTAAAAAAAATCCTAATGTATCTAAATCTCTTGAATTACATATTTCTACATATTTTAAATATGTCTAATTATCCTTTGATCAATTAATAGTTTAAAATATTTTTTTGGTTTAATATTGTATTCTATAACATTCATAGCTTGAACTTACTTGAACTTTGATGTCTCCTTCCAACTTGGAGGAAATGCTAGAGTCAGCTAGGTGTCATAATGAAAAGAGAGGAGTCCAGAAGGCCTGGTTTATAATCATGCCTCAGAATTTTACTAGCTGTGTGAACCTAAGCCAGTAATCACTTAACTTCTCTCAGTCTCTGTTTTTTTTATTTTTCATCTACAAAATGGGAATAATAGTCCCTACCACATATTGTTGTTGTGAGCCTCAAATTTCTCACACACACATATTCTTATGATATACACACATGTATGCACATATGTGTATATGTTTGTAAACATTACTATAATATATAAATGTTAGGTATTATTGTGATAGGTTATGTCAGTGAACCAACAGTGAGTCCTGGTAGCCTCTCCATATTGGAAAGGTTTAATGTGTAGTTGTAACAATATTTTGCTCTAATTTTTAAATGAGAAGTCTTGCTAAGTATAGAGAGATTGTTCTAGAGCAGACTTTGGTTACAATTTTAATCCTATTTTTGATACTTGTTATCTGGGGGGCCTTAAGCAAGCTACCTAAACTCCCTGTTTTCGTTTTTTAAAATTAAATTAAATGAGATTAAACTAGTAGATCTCAGAAGTCTCAGTCCTAGATCTAGCATCTAATGATCACATGAACTCAGGAAAGAGAAAAATATTTTAAAATACTAAAGCAAGCTCGAATTTCATTTCTAAAGTTGGACAAAAACTCTTCCTCTTTTTTTACGAGTTAAATTATTAACTTAATCATCAACATATTTCAATCATCAACAAATATTTCAAATACAGAAATATTTCAAATATATAAATATATAAAAATAAAAGGATATCATAAATACCTCTGAAATTGTTTCCTCAGCAGTTTGTTTACTCCACTGACTTAATGGGATGATAGGCATGTAAAATTCATCTATCTATTTTAAAAGAATTATAATAACTAAGTTTCATTGTGAATCCATTAAATTTATATATGGTGCATTTATACATGGCACATATGAAAATATGTGTATATACACATATATTGTCTATATACAAATATATAAATAGTTATAATTGTATTTCATACGTAATTTTTCAAAGACATTGCTGCCTTTTCAAGGAGTTTAGCCACAAAGGCCAGAAGAGGTATAGGACAATAGTTATGATATTGGTAGAATCAAGTGATGATTTTTTTAAGACAGGGGAAACATGGGCATGTACAGTAAGAAAGTAGACACTAGACAAGGAGAGGTTGAAAATAAATGATAAAGTCAGAATAGCAGAGGAGGCGATATGTTGAAGGAGACCAGATGGAATGAGATTGATTAAGCTGGTAAAGGAACTAGTCATGGAAAGTAGTAAGGTCACCAGATCATGTAAAACAGGGGTGAAGGAGAAAATAATGGAAGAAGGCATATGAGTTATACGAGATGAGGAAAGAGGAAAGAAAGCTCACCGAAATTGCTAAATGTTATTCTGAGTTTTTTTTCTTTATGTAGTAGCAGTCTTATTCCTTCATGTGGAACATGCCTTACCTAAAAATCCTGGAATGGATTTTCTTTTTAAAGTATATAACTAAAAGATGAAAATACTTTATATGTAATTGACGTTCATCATTGTATGGATGCCTTATTTATTATAACAAAGTAAGTTTCCTGTCCTTAAAAGCGACAATTTTCATGAAGTTTTTTTTTTGTTTTTTTTTTTTTAAGCAATTGGGGTTAAGTAACTTGCTCAAGGTTACAGGGCCAGTCATTATTTATGCATGGGTGCTCATTTTCTGAGGCGGGATCTGATCTCGGGTCATCCCAACTCCGAGGCCGGTGCTCTTACTCACTGAGCCACCTAGCCGCCCCTTTAGGGCAATTGGGGTTAAGTAACTTGCCCAAGGTTACATGGCTAGGTTTTTGTTTGTGTGGATTAAGTGTCGGAGGCCGGCTCCGAACTCAGGTCCTTCTGACTCCTGGGCCGGCACTCTATTCACTGCGCCACCTAGCTGCCCCTCATGAAGTTTTTAAAACAAATTATAAGTCATTTCAGATTAAAATAAAACCAAAATGATCCAATCCACCTGAACACACATAATAACTCATTCCAAGAGTATCACCAAAGCATGGAGTTGCTTCTGAGAAAAAAGGATTATGACAATGGCCTGCAAAGTTATCAGTGCCAGAATGCATTCCATTGTGACCCAAGTGTAATTTAGAGTTTGAGAGTTTCTTGACATTCAGAGAGTTTAAGTGATTTCAAAGACACAGATCATGGGTGGGATAAGTTGGACTTTACCATAGGTGGGTAAAGTTAAAAGATGCCAAATAGACACTGAAGGCATGGGGAGGGCAAGAAATTAAGGGATGGCATGGGAAGGTGATACAGGTAAGGAGAAGCGGAATGGTTCAGTAGGGGTGTTCAATTTGGAATGAAAAGACTGAATTTATATAGTTCTCCCTTCCACATCATGACTTCCCCATCACAGTTTTGATATATTGTGGGTTGGGATGAGAAATCAATTGGGCATTTGGGGGACTTTTGCAGAAATTATAGATGACACATTAAGGTCAGCAGATAATACAGAAAGAGGTTTCAAAACTCAGAAATGCATAAACTATATGTATATTACTGTATAATATCAACATATTTTATCTTTTAAAACCATGATAATTCAGACTTCTTCTCTGGTACAAAGTGAAGGCCAAAAATTTTTCCTCAGATTTTCCAGGTCACAGGGGCACTGGGCTCCTAACCCCTGTGATGTGGAAGGGATAATTGTACCTTGATTCTTCTACTTTTTTCCTCTGTGACTTTGGTCACATCTTAACTTCTCGGGGCATCAGCTTCCTCAGTTGGAAAAAGAGGATTTGACTAGCCTTTTATTTCTAGTCCTTGATACTGTAACAGACAATACTCCTACTCATAGTTTTAAATGATACATCTTCTGCACAATTCTGCTCCCTGTTGACTACTACCAAAGTTAAGACTAAGAGAGGGGCCTAATGGAAATAATAAGTCCCTCTCAATCTTTTAGCCTCCTTGATAAAGTAAACTGGATACCTGGGCAATAAGTGTATCTTGATAGTGATGTTCAGCTTTTGTGACAAGAAATCCTATCAGTATTTGGCATTGGCTGCCATAAATTGCCATGTATTCCCTCTCAGTTCCACCTCCTGAGATTCCATATACTTTCTCTCCATATTTAGGACTATCCTGTCCCAAAAAAGAGGATGAAACACCTATGGATCAGGGTTGCTTACTAATAATAAAACTATAGGACCATAAATTTATTGCAAGAAGATATTTGAGAGATCAAATAGAGTCCTTTCATTTAACAAATGAGGAAACTGAAACACAGAAAGGATAAGAGACATCTCCCAGTGTTACACACCTAGTATCTGATACAGTATTCAAGCCCTGCCCTTCAAGCTCATACCTCAGCATTCTGTTGTCACCTAGGTTACACATACGGCCTACAATTTACTCCCTCACCAGACACAGTAAGGGATAAAGCAACCATGTCTTAAGCTTGTTGGCCGGGGATAGAATGACAGGTAACCTCTTACCAAGCCCACTACCTTCAGATATGGATGAAGGATCTTGGATTTTTGTGATCTCTCTATCAGAGACAGATCTCACATATTATTAGCTTAAAAGGGGGAGGTCCATTTGAACAGATGTAATGGCAAGCAAAGTAGTACTTTGATTATTGTTTCAGTTATCCAAGCACCTTTGAGTCTCACCTTTGATTGTGTTAAGTCATTGTTGGAACAATATACATTAGTGTTGCCTTTAATAGACCTAAGGGAGTTTGGAGACCTTCCCTGCCCTTCATAGGTTTAGACCTATCATTACACGGAGCCCATGGTAGGAGGAGCTTGCTGAAAGGGTAGAATAGGAAGGGGGAACAGGAAGAAGCAGAGCAGATAAAAGCTTAAGCATAAGCTTGGACCAAGCAGAACTGAGAGGATGTTTGTGATGTCCAGCACTCTATTTCTCTCTTCTGTCCCTGCTGATGTTACTTTCTCAGAATGAAGCACTCTGTTGAAAGAGGACTTTACTCTGATACAGAAGCCCTGAAAGAGGACTTTACTGCTAATACAGAAGCCCTGAAATTGTACTTTACTGCTGCTTACAGAAGTCCTGATACTGCTGCTTAAAGAAGTCCTGAAAGATGGTTTTAAAACTGTTTAAAGAAGTCATGAAAGAGTACTTTACCCCCTGTTTATAGAAGTCTTGGGACTTTATAGTTGATTTGTGTTGTTGTTGTTTTTCTCACACAGAAGCTTTGTCTGTTTTTCTGTGTTACTTTATTGGACAGAAAGTGAATTGAAATGATGGGGCCAGCAATGTGTGTAAATAGTGTTGTAGCTATGTTAGGCATAATGTGTGTAAATATTGTTGTAGATCTGTTAAATTTTGTATTCCTAGAAAGAGAAACTGCAAAGAGCTTGGAGTGGAATAATCCCCATGGGCTGAGATGTAGAAAGAAAGCAGAGAGGTGCCTATGTGTGAATCCAGGCAAGAGCTGGGAGCATGAAAGAGGAGTCATGGGGTTTAGAAGTCAGCCTCCAGTTAAAATGAAAGATTACTTTACTTGGGTACTCAGTGCTGACTGATAATATTGTAAATTATTGTGACCTAGAGGTATATGGTGTTTGTACTTTCTGCTACTCCTTAAGGATGATTGACTTAAGGATGATTAGATGCCAGTCTGGAGTCAAGATGAAAGAAGATTTGACTTGCATGCCCTATATTGATTGAGGAGATTGTGACTTACTGAATGATGTGTTTTGTTTAATACTATGTGGCCACCTTAGTAATAAGTTGTTATGTTATATTGTTGTGAATGTTGTGCTTTAGTTTCTTGACTGTTTTGCTTTAGTTTATTGATGAATAAATAGAGAGTTCACTATACTATGAGATTGAATCCTTAAAAGTTATTCATAGCAGCAGTCCTTAGTACAACTGTTTGTAATTGGCTTTACAACACAGTGGTGGTGGAAGGAAAAGTCTGGAAGGTTAAGATATGTACCCAACTCCCTACCTCCCTCTCCCACAAACTTGGACCAGTCAAATCTAACCTTGTTTTTGTTGTTATTCAGTCATTCAGACTCTTCATGATCCCATTTGGGATTTTCTTGGCAAAGATATCAGAGTGGTTTGGTATTTTCTTTTCCTGATCATTTTACAGAAGAGGAAAGTGAGGCAAATAGGGTTAAGTGACTTACCCAGGGTCACACAGCTAGTAAGTTTCTAAGGCTAGATTAAACTTAGGAAGAGGAGTCTTCCTGACTCTAAACTCAGCGCTCTATCCAGGCACCACATAACTGCCATAGTGAACAACTACTACAATTAGTTAAAATAAGATTTTACTGAAACTTAGACTGGTGTAGTGACCAGAGATCTAGCCTCAGAAAGATCTGGGTTCAAGCACCACCTCTGATATGTAGAAGTTGGTCAAGTCACTTCACCTCTTAAAGCTTCAGAAAGCTAAGATCATAAGTTACAGAAGTGAAGTTCTACATTGGTAAAATGAATTTCCTCATGGTGAACACACTAAGCATAGGAATAGTGCTTAGACCTGTGATTTCATTGGTAGTGAAAGTTCCCAGGTGAGTAAACTCTTTCTGATACGATGTATGGCACTAATAAATGTTCTAATAATAACACTTTCCAGTTTATAAAATAGGCAATGTGAGCAAAATTGTTACCAATTTTTAGATAAGGAAACTTGACCTTCTTGTGGATTAGACATTTGCCAGAATTCCAACCTAGATAGATACCAAGTCCAATAAGTGTTGTCTACATTTGACTGGGAGCAGGCTTAATATGAATTGATTGACTTAATTAATGTTTTACTTTTTGTTATTAATGTGGTAGTGACACTTTAAAAAAATTATCTGAATACATAGGAGAAAAAAAATTAAATACACCTAGGTTAGCAGAACTGTCAGATTTTTCAGGGGTCTTTGATATTGTAGAAAAAATATCAGTGGTGTGCCTGGTACACAAAGGAAAAACACTGGAACCAAATAGGGACAATTTAGCTTTCTGTGACTAGAAGCTAGTAAAAATGGTTTCGTAGGCAAGAATCACAGTGTCTCCTCCTAGGGAAGTGGAATGAGGCATTCTGTCACTATGATTGATGCATGGAATCATGGACATGGCATGGCATTCGAAAGCCACATAACTATAAAAGACATGCTGCTTGAAAGCAAGCTTTAACTGAGCCTTAATCAAGAGCTCAGCTGTCAGACCACAGAGGGCTGTCCTCTACCCTGATAGCATCAGAATGCTGATTCACAATTGATTGTAATTTGAAACTATGGGGATGTTGCTACCAAAGGAGTTAGGCAAAGCCTAGGTAAAAACTGAAATGAAGATTTTTTTTTTTTTTTGTGATACTAAGAAGCTCTGTCCTCATAACCTCTACTCCCGTGATTCTGGGGGTAACTTTAGATGATACTTTAAGAATTTAATTAAAATCGTATTATATTTTACTTAGAATTCCTTAGCATCCCCCTGAATTAAAAAAAGAAATCCAAAACTGGTGACAGAAAAAAACCAGAAGTCATGATAACTTTTGAATTTTCTCATCAAATTGTATAGAGCTTACTATCCAATTGCCTAATTGGTCTCTGTAGGACTAGTTGACGTATCTCAATGAAGCAAAATTTTACTCTTTTATGTAAAGCAATTTCTAATGATTCATTTACATTATGATGAAAAAAATAACAACCAGGATTCCAGTAACTTTAATTATAAAAATGCTAAGTAATGAAATTGTAACAGAAATGGTAGATGGTTCCTGTTACAAAATACAAAATAACAATGGGTTACCTCATGGTTCTTAGAATTTTCAATATATTCTGTGTACTAAAGGGGATACATTTATTGAATTTAGATAATTAAAGAAATATAAAATAACAGAATTTAGTATGAGCTTAAAAGGCTAGCTATCCTCACTCATACTAAAACAACAATCTTCTTCACAATGATCCACCTAGAGTTTTCTTCTCGAAGCTGTGATTCAAAGATCTAGAGGTCTGCTTTAAGGAAGGTGAGCCTACTACCTCCAGAGGTAGCTCATTCTACCTTTTCTATAATTCTGATTATTAAAGTTTTCCCTTGTCTTCACATTAGCCACAACTTGACTATTTCCTTGTAACTTCAACTCATTACTGTAGAGCCAAGCTGAATAAATTTAATCCATCTCCCAGATGACAACCCATCAAGTAACTGAAGATGATTTGATCTTCAGGTTTAATATCATTAGAAACTTCAAACAATTCATAAATGGCACAAGGTGAAGGTTAGAGCTTCTATTTAGTCATACAACTATAATTTGCACTTCTGAAATTGGTTGTTGGGTGGAGAGGAAGAAAATTTCCTCTTTTTCTGTTACTAAAAATAATTGAGTATGAGATCTTTTAGAGTCTTGACTTTCATCTAACACAGCCGTCCATTATAACTTATTGTTATCTGAAAATATTTTAAATATTGTTGTTATTGTTTCCCACTTATTCTACAATCTAGGGATACTTGTCTCTTTTACATTTCTTGAATGAGACATTTCATCTCCTGATTTCACGTTTTTCACAGGAACTTTCATGCCCTTTAAATTCCCCATTTCGTGGCTTTCCTGGATTCTTTAAAATCTCAAATAAAATAATATGCTGCAAAAAGTCTTTCTCAATCCCTTTCATTCTGGGTTATCTCCATACACAAAGTTGTTTGCATGTAAACACCTTGAAGGCAAGGATTATTTTTGCTTGGCTCATAATAGTAGTGCTTAACACGATGCCTGTCACATAGAATGCATGTAAATGCTTATTGACTTGATTTGCCCTGCTGATAAAGGTGTTAAAACAAGTAGTATCAAGCAGAGATCCTGATTCACTCTCATGGAGATATCCTTCCATGCAATGAATTCCAAATTTATTTTGTCAGACAAATTGTTAAAATCTTGGTAAACTACACCTACACCATTATCCTCATCTGCCAGCTTAACTATCCTACACAAGAAAAAGGAAATGATGGCATTCTGGCATAATCTATTCTCTTTATTATTTAATTAAATTATTTTAAATTTATATACTAAACCTTAAATACATGATACAAAAAGAAACATAAACAAATATAACATAAGAAAAGAAAAAAGTCATTGCTATGCACACAGCAGAACATGAGAGGATTCAAAATATACTGAAATAAATATCCATTTCAAGAAAACGTGTATAATAAACACTACATATTGTGTTCAGAGCTGTATCATTATTATTTTAAAAATAAATAGCATCACCTACCCAGCAAAGCTGAGTATCATGTTTCAGGGGAATATTTGGTCATTCAGTGGAACAGAGGACTTTCAAGCATTCTTGAGGAAAAAAACAGAGTTGAATAGAAATTTTGACATTCAGATACAAGAAGCAAGAGATGCTTGAGAAGGTAAACAGGGAAAAGAAATCACTATGAATTTATAAAAATTGAACACTTTACATTACTACAGGGAAAAACAATAACTGTAACTGATGAAACTTTTCTCAGTATGAAAATAGTTGAAGAAGGATATATGGGCATATGAATACATATGTGAATGGGTGTATATATGTTTTCAGGTATACATAGATAGAGGGCACAGGTCGAATTTAATAGGAAGGGATGATACTTAAAAGGTGAAATTAAGAGGTGAGAGAGGAATATGGCAAGCGGAGATGGGGAGACACAGGGTAGGGTAAACTATCTCATCTAGAGGAGAAAAGGGGAAGTGCCTTCAGGGTAGGGGAAAAACAGGAAGGCAAAAAGGCAAAACCATATTCTCATTGAATTTGGCTGACATACATACTAAATGGGATATCTCACCCTTCGGGAGAGTAGGGGGAAAAAGCATGAGAGGGGTGATGATGGAGGGGAGGGCATTCTGGTGGGAGGAGAGGTTGGAAGTACCCACTTTGTAGAGGGACAGGATCAAAGTAGGGAATGGACCAGGTGGGGGTGGGATGGGTGGGAGGGAAATATAAGCAGTCTTTTACAATATATCTACCATGGAAATGTTTTGCATAGCTACACATGTACAACACATACTGAATTGCTTATCTTCCCAGAGGAAGTGGGTGGCAGGGGAGGAAAGGAATGGATCTAAAATTTGAACTTTTAAAATTAAATGTTTCAAATGATGTAAACCAGAAGTTAATAAAGCATTTGTTAAAATGAAAAGGGACAGGATCACGGTGGGGAGTGGACCAGGTGGAAGGTGGGATGGAGGGAGGGAAATATAGTCAGTCTTTTACAATATATCTACCATGGTAATGTATTGCATAGCTACACATGTACAGCATATACTGAGTTGTTTATCTTCCTTTTAAAATCAAATTTTAAAAAAATATATAAATACTATGATTAATAGTATTTTGCATATAATTGGGAGATGAAATATGCAGGCAATGGGGCATGGGGATTCACTTCTCCCTAATGGAAAAGTCGAAGGGGATATGAGAGAAAGATGGGCTAGAACAGATTGGATGAGGGGATATCCTGTATGACTGTTATTCTGAGGTGGTGAGCAGGGGCAAAATGGGGGAAAATTGTAACTCAAAATATGATGGAAATGAATGATGTAAACCAGAAGTTAATAAAGCATTTGGGATAAAAATGAATTACTCTATTACCTAAAAGTCATGATTTCAAAAAAATCTAATAATCATCTTTGAAAAATTGTCAAGAAAAAAATGACCTGATATCCTATAATCAGAGGGTAAAATAAAAATTGAAAGACTCTCCTGATCATCTCCTGAAGAGGTCACAAAATGAAACTTCCTAAGAATATTATATCCAAATTCTAAAGTTCTATGTCAAGGAGATAATATTTCAAGTAGCCATAAAGAAACCATTCAAATATTGTGGAGTAATAATGAGCATGATAAAAGCTTTCGCAGCTTCCATATTAAAGAATAACAGGTCTCAAAACAGATCACACTTGAATCACTTAACCAGGCTTAATCACACTTGATACAGAGAGATAAATAAAGGATAAAAATAAGGGACTGGAGTAAAATCTATTATACTTCAGCTGAGGTAAAATAATAATAGTAATAATAATATTGATAATGATAAAAGTAAGGGTTGTAATCACAATCTCATCAAAGTAAAACGAAATAGATCTAATTTAAAGAGATATGCACTGAAGTCACATTTGCTAAAAAGAAACTGCAGACAATGAAATAATATAATTACTAAACATATACACACCAATTGGCATAAGCTCCAAATTCTTAAAGGAGAAATTAGTGAATTATAGGAAGAAACAAACAGTAAAGCAATACAAGTGGGGGACTTCCAGGGCGGAGCCAAGATGGCAGAGTAGAAACAGCTCATCCAAGCCACTCTGCTCCCAGATTCCCCCCCAAACTATGTAAAAGGGGACTCTGAACAACTTCTGGAGCCCCAGCACCCACAGAATTACACAGAGAAGCTAACCTCCCACTGAGGACAGCCCAGCAGCCCTGCAGGAAGGACCAGCACAACACTCTGGGAGCCGGCAGCACGCAGAGCACAGGAAGCCAAGCCGAGCGCCGAGGTTTTAGGCCCAGGGCGGCAGGGCCAGCAGCCAGCTGGAGGAACCCTAGAACACCAGCAGCTGCGGCGACTCCAGAATTATCAACATAGACATGCCTAGGAAAAAGTAAGAGGTTAGTGCCCTATGGACTTTGGGACCAGTATTTGGGGAATGCGTCAGCTCCCTCCCCGGGGGCTAGAAGCCACTGAGGAGACACTCTATTTTGTAGTTTTCAGAGGCAGCTCCAGCTCCTGGCCTGCGAATTGTAGGGAGATCCAGCAATCAGTGTTGGGGGGTAATCCCTCTTGCTTTAACCTCCCTGGATCTAGATTGTGATCTGGGGTGGAGGTCGTGGGTGGATTTCCAGCTTCCAGAAATGGAAGTTGCCCCCCACACGTTCGGGAAGAAAATTCCTCTAGCTGGCCTTAAAGCCAAAGTGTGGCAACAAGCCCAAAAGTCAAGTAACTAAGTAGCAACATGCCAAGGCAAAGCAAACAGGAAAATGCAACCCTAGACTCCTATTTTAGGGGCATAGAGCGGGAAAAGGACTGTGAGGTCAGAAGTCCTGCTCCAAAAGCCCCAGGGAAAACATGAGCGGGTTGCAGGCCATAGAGGACCTTAAGAAGGACTTTAAAAATCAAATAAGAGAAGTGGAGGAAAAATTGGAAAGAGAAATGAGAAAAATGCAGGAAAACTATGAAATGAGGGTCAACAGCCTGACTGAGGAAAACAACACCTTAAAAAATAGACTAACTCAAATGGCAAAGGAGGCCCAAAAGGGCAATGAGGAGAAGAATGCCTTAAAAAGTCGAATTTGCCAGATGGAAAAAGAATCTCAAAAGTTCACTGAGGAG